>BHEV01033705.1:0-12624 GCA_004319985.1 Emydocephalus ijimae
AACGCTCTTTTCTTCGCCGGTGTGGCGTCCTTGAGATTGTTCGTTTCAAGGAACATTTGAAAACGATCCATATAGGAGTCCAATCTTCCTGACTTGGGTCGAACGGAGCCAGTGGTACGATGCCGCCGGACATGGTTTCTGTTATTGGCGTCGTCTTCCACGTGCCCGGTATTCGTTTCTCGGTTTTTCAGTTCAAGCGTCTCCAGATCCCATCCTCGTCGCCAGTGTTAAGTACTGCGCATGAGTCATAATAATTGGAGACAGCTTGGAACAGTGAACTNACCTTCCAACTTATAGCACTTCATAATATTTTATTTATTTGTCAATAGCTTACAAGATAATAAGCATAAGTATAAATGCAGGAAATGGGTACAAATAATTGGGGACAATAGGACAGGGATGGTAGGCATGATTGTGCGCTTATGCATGCCCCTTACATACCTCTTAGGAAAGGGGTGAGGTGAATAGTGGTTAGTTTGAGGGAAAAGGAGTGTGGGTTTGGGGATGTGACAACAGAGTCAGGTAGTGAGTTCCAAGCATTGAGCATTCTGTTGCTGAAGTCATATTTTCTACAATCGAGTTTGGAGTGGTGTACATTAAGTTTATATCTGTTGTGTGCTCTTGTATTGTTGCAGTTGAAGGTGAAAAAGTCATTGATTGGTAGTACATTAAAGCAGATTATTTTATAAACCATGCTTAAGTCAAACCGTAGGCGGCACAGTTCAAGGTTGTCCAAATTCAAAATCTCAAGCCTGGTTGTGTGGTATATTCTGTTGCGAACAGAGGAATATTTCTTGTGAAATATACTGCTTCATAGTGCTTTATAGCCCTCTTTAAGCAGTTTACCAAGTCAGCATATTGCCATCTATCTGGGTCCTCATTTTACCAACCTCAGAAGGATGGAAGGCTGAATCAACCCTGAGCTGGTCCAGGACTGAACTCCTGGCTGTGGGCAGAGTTAGCCTGCAATACTGCATTCTAATCACTGCCCTCCCACAACTCTTGTCCTCAGGAGTGGTGATTGTTATGACCTTGGTGGTGTTTTCACTCAAGTGTGTAATTGCTTCCAGGCCATACACATGCATTCCCTCTTGTCAAGCCCTCTCCTTTCTTCTGGACTGAAAAAAATCTCAGATGGGGGTTTTCTAGTTCCTGAAAGTTAGAGGTAAGCTCATGGAATGGTGTGGCTGGAACCTTACAGGCAAATCTATTGGTAAGAAAAAGGCCTTTTGTTGAAGTGAAGCTATACTGTATTAGAGTGAAACTTAATTTACTGAGTGGTTGTTTTGAGAAGCACATTTGTTTCACATAATGTCTGGGGGTTTTTGAAGGGGAAGAATGTATTCAATTACAACAAATTTCATAGCTCCAGGGCAGTATCCCAATCATGAACATACTGTTATGGCAAGGCACAGAAATGTAATAAATAAAGATTCTTATTGTTTGAAAGGCCTTGACCTAAAATATGATTATTTTATTAAGCAGATAAATGACTAAATAGTAGTATAACACATTGTTGCAGTCACAGAAGATTTTTTTTTTTTGCACAAGAGAGAATTTGCAGTCCCTGGAAAGTGCTCTCAAGGCCTCTAGTTTTGAATGTCTTTTAGACAAATGTGTAATTTTTCTTTTCTCAGAGAGTGCCAATTGTAAATCTTGGTAGCATCTATCTTTTGTTGTTGATCAATGTGTTCATATATTTCAGAGCTCAAAGGACGTATACATATTTCAAAATAATCTAATTACATTAAGTCTTAGCTGTCTAGCTTAACTAGAAACTGATCTGAAGCCTCAGTTTTCCCCTACAAAGTCTATATATTGCATAGCTAAGTATTTCTCTGAACTTACTCCTTTCTTTGAGTCTATTTTGCAGGCTTGCTAGAAGGGGGAAGCCAAGGAACTGCCAAATACAGAAAGAGAAAGTTGGAGCAGTGACAGCTTTTTCAGTTCACCTGAAAGATGCTTCCATGAAGGCAAGGTTTTTCCAGTTGATTGATAACCTAAATTTAAATGGAAATATACTTTTTGTCCTGGAATGTTTAAGAGAATTGTTCTTAGAATAGTCATAGTGTATTCATTTTGAAATGCTATTTAGTATTTCCCATGTTATCTGTTGACATTACAATATCATCAAGTCTATAGTGCCAAGTAGGGAATTTGAGCTTTAGTTTGTGAGAAAGTTAAATCAAGTTCCAGATTAAAGCAATATTTATAACAGCGATGATATATGGAATTCTGAAGTTTTTTTCAATGGGACTAGAGAGGCTAAAATTTAATCCTAGCAAGACGAGGTCTGTTCATCATGATGTCTCATTCCAAAACAAACAAACAGACAAGCAAGCAAGCAAATAAACAAGCAAACAATTTTTGATAAGATATATAATTATGATCTAATTTAAGCTAAATTGCATTCATTAATATATTAAGTTACAGTATATTAATTTCCTAGGGACAGGGTGGCTCAATGGCTAAGAAGCTGAGTTTGTCAATCAGAAAAGTCGGCAGTTCAGCAGTTTGAATCTCTAGCACCGTGTAACAGAGTGAGCTCCTGTTACTTGTCCCAGCTTCTGCCAACCTAGTAGTTCAAAAGCATGTAAAAAATGAAAGTAGAAAAATAGGGATCACCTTTGGTGGGAAGGTAACAGCATTCCATGCACCTTCGGTGTTTCATCATGCTGGCCACATGACCAAGGAGACATCTTGGGACAGTGCTGGCTCTTCGGCTTTCTAACGGAGATGAGCACCACCCCCTTGAGCCAGAAACGACTAGCACGTATGTGCGAGGAGAACCTTCACCTTTTATATTAATTTAAAATAATTAATTCTACTCTAAATGCAATATTAATTCTACAGTGATCTATTAATTCTCATAATACTTCTCAACAGTTATAGTAAGTACATTTAAATGTATCTTATTTTCTCCTAAACACCCAGGAATGTCCCAAAACTGTTTTAAATTTTAAATTTTCCTAGGTAGTGGATTTCTGTTTCACAGATTTGTATTTCGTTTTTATGATTTCAATGTGAAAGTATTGTTATTTTATTAAGAATAAGAACTATATGCATTTGAGAAAAATCCTTCCAGATTAAAAGGTACATACAATGTGTGGGTCTGTTCAATAATAGCGATATGAGTTTAAGCAGTTAATTTCTTTGGAGTTTCTCTCCCATCTTTCAAAAATTGATAAGACAAATATATGGTCAGGTTTTACTCTCAAACTCAACTTTTATCTCAGGGCTCATTTTTACATCAAGCTTGACTGATTTCTTATCTCAAAGTGACACAGAGTTGAATGTGTCCATAAAGAACGGAATGTTTGTTGGATGATGAATCCTTCACCCATGCAAATCACCATCTGATATCATTGGCCTTAAATGTGAGTGAACTAGTTTTCAGTGTATAAGAAAATCTGCTTTTCCCCCACATAGCACAAAACAGATTTCCAAAACAAGACACTTTTTTACACTTAAATGTAATTGTACTGGTTGATTGTTCTGTCTTGTGATATTCAGGGAATTAATAGTTCAGGCTTGCAGTGTTAGTTTGGGAAGCAAAGGTATAGAAAATTTATGGCTAATGTCCTCAAATTTCCTCAGCATGTGATTTCCTATTAACAGGATGCCATAATGGTAGAAGGATTGCAGATCATTAAACTCTTCTTTCATCAAGAATAGAAAAAAATCCAAAGATTATATATACCTTGGCAGCTGTGAATCGGATTTTTGCAAATTTGTTTTTTTTTGGAATCAGTAAATTATCATGTAAAGATATATATCCACAACTGCTATGATGTGCTGTTCATACAAATATTATGTATAGATGTACTGAACTCTGTATTACTGTTTTTACAGCAGCTGGATGTGTACAGATTAGATGTCAAAAAGTATGAAGCCTGCAATAAAATGTTCTACTAAACATTGTCTAACAGAGTGTACATATTCAGGAAGTCAGATAGTTGGAAGTCTGTTCCAAAATAACTTTTCCCAATGCCTTAATTTTCCATCTTCTCATTTCCTAACCAAAGAGCATCAGTATGTATAGAAGGTCCTTTTTCTCCCTGGATGTAGGTGCTTATCTTGAGTTCTTGTGTGTGTACATGTGTGTGTCCTTGCATGGATTTTTTAAAACTGAGATTTCGTATACATCTGCTTTGTGTCAAATGGTGTTGGTTTGACTGTACTTAAAATGTGAATGTGTTTTTATAGTATAAAGCAGTGTTATTTAAATTTGGCAAACTTAAGATGGAGAGACATCAACTCCTACAGTTCCTCAGCCAGCATGGGTTATTTTGAAGTGCTTTAGAAACTAACCTGTCAGTTATCTTCAGATTTACAATTAAAAGATTCTCCTCCCGTGAAGATGTTCTTTCTCATGAACCAGTTACTATCAAGCATTTCAAACATTGCAACTTTTGGTTTTTCAGCTGCCAATAAATAGGTGTTTCTGCCCAAATGGATAAAGCACTTCCAAAAACCAATGTCAAAAATCAATGAGAAGCCTCTGGTATCCTTGAATCAGGGCCAGATTGGCTAAAATGCCAATGTAAGAATAAACTAAAGTGGAGCAAGATGCCAGTGGAAACTTTAGACTTCCTTTTATTGTGCATAATAGATTACACAGCCTCCTGATTTCTCTGCACTTAATGTGTCATCTGGAGATGCACTGGTAAAATCAGATGAAGCAAGAATTATTGTCCCAGAACTATGAAGCCTTCCCAGAGCATTCTGGCGAGGGAGGCCTTTATGAAAAAGAACTCTTGGTTTCTGCTCCAGTAAACAGAAGCACCATGGCCTCCAGTAAACAGAAGCACAATAAATAAAAAAAATGATTCATGTACTTTAAAAGTGCTGGCCACAAAAAGAAAGAATTAGCTTAACCCACAAGGCTCTCTGATGTAGAGACTTACAAAGTTTAAAGTTTAAAATTACACACACACACACACGCAAAATACACAATATAAAAGATTAGATCGTAAATTAGGATCCATAATGGTACAGATCTTCTAACTTAACCATCAAAGTCAGTTATCAACCAGCTATCAACCGTTTTTCCTTGGAGAGGTACAATAAACCAGCGGCCCCCAACTTTTCTGGTGCCAGGGACCAGTTTCTGATGAAAAATTGTCTTTTATGGATCACGGAGGGAGGGGCAATTGGGGAATATGTTTTGCATGTATTTGGTGGCCATAAAATGCTGACCCAAAGCTGATGGGGCATTAAAAAGAAAAGGAGGAGGTGGTAATAGAAGTATTGTAGTGAAAATGTTCAGTGCTGCAAAATTTGCTACTCTTTATAAATAGTAATTGGAAATTCAAGTTCTTGCTTACAGTTTGGCTGTTTACCTATGTGTCACTATTAGTAAAACACAGAGGGAAAAGACCTTAATGAGCAGGAAAACAAATATTTAGAAGGTAATGGATGCAAAGAAACAAAGAATCAAACTGCCCAGTGGAAGATGGACACTTACACACCACACAGACAAGGAAGACAAGGTTGATTTATATTCTACAACTTGACAAGACATTAATGCAAAACTGGGACAAGAGAATGTAATTGGTGGAAAGAACGGTCCCCCCCCTCTCAAAGTGTTCTAATATGGAGATGTTAAAAGTGTGCTTCCCAGCCAAGCACTAAGGTCAATGCAAAGCCATTGTTTAAAAAGCCTGCAGCTGAAAACAGTATTACTTGGCTTGTGTGGTGAATGCTTCTCCTTGTCTTCTCCCTGATCCCGCAGTTTCCTCCCCCCCTCCCCCGTCAGTCTCTAACTTGGAAAACTGTGCCAATTGCTCAGAGAGGTGAAAGCGAGGAGATACGGGTGAAGGCTCCTTACTTTAGCAGTTCCTTCTCTTTGGCACGCAGGATTGTTTTACATGAGCACACCAAGTCAGTATTGATCAATGTCAATAGAAAATCTCTGAGAAAATCTCCAGAGATTGGAAAGAAGATCTTTTGTCCTTCAAAGTGCTCCATGAAAGAATTGCTGTAGAGTTGAATTCTTGTTAAAAGATGTGTTCCTTGGCCCATTGTAGAGAGCTCCAAAAACACCAACTAAGGAAATTACATCAGGTCCCATTTCAAAAGAGTAATGTGTGTGCACTTTAATAGAGTTGTTTGGAAGGTCGAGTATGAGCTGAAACCAGCTATTAGTGACTGCTAGCGGACATTCATTGCTTCTGAAGGACAAGGCAGATTAAGAAGCACACAGAACTGGAAAACTACACTGCTTGAAGAAGGGAAGTGGGATTCCTTTTTTGTCTCTTAAAAAGTGAGACTTATTTCAAAAGCCACACATGGTGACACCCTACAAAGGTCCTTGTTTTCAAATCTCTCTTTTTGACTCCCCACTACCCTGGCCACAACTGTGATCAAACTCCATTCTTTGTGTCTATTGCCAAATAGACTTTTGTGGGCAGCATCTAGAGTTTTTTTTAAACCTCACTCCTCCTGACAGTTCTGCTTTCTCCATTTGAGTAGGTGCAATCTCTCCCAAGAAGCCCAGATTAGCAAATTATGATGCTTAATCATTAACTAAGAAGTTAGAAGCATTACTGTAAGATTTATTCTGAATTTGCTACGGACCTGACAAATGCTAGGTGGACCGATTCACCTGAGATGAATAATAAGTTGCTTTTCAGAAGATATGTTTATTACTGTAGGTGGCATATAACATGATAAAATTGAAAAATATCAATAACAGCATTAGAATAAGAAAAGTCATGAACATGAAATAATCTTTGATGATTGCTCATGTTAGCCAGATGTTCTTCCATTACTTAAAAAAGGAGGCATTAAGAACAGCCTAATCTATTTTGTTAATTAATTTATTAATTAAAAGTGAAACAGAAGTGATTTATGGTCCATCTGAAGCATTATTCGGGCTAAATCACCAACAAAACAGGGTCCCTCTGTCAAATCTAATTCCCCCTTCAGCTTGGTCTGTGAGCAGGGCCTGTATAATCAACCTCAAAGCTTAAACAAGAATGTTCCCCTGCTTCTTTCTCAGTACAATTTGATTATCAGCAGCTCCCATAGTTTTAGATCCATCATACGTTCTGAATAAAATATGTATTGAGAAGATTGGATGCATTTCAAGCCTGTGTTTTAGGTATTCCCATCTAGTTCCCCAAGAGTGTCTCCATTTTTCTCACTGACAAATGAAGTTATAACACCCATAGTGCAGTAAATGTAGAAGACAAAAGACAGATATCGCCCCCAAGTAATGTGAGTTGTACCTATCCATTTTTGCTACTGTGAAGAATAACCATACGTTCTGAATAAAAAATGTATTGAGAAGATTGGATGCATTTCAAGCCTGTGTTTTAGGTATTCCCATCTAGTTCCCCAAGAGTGTCTCCATTTTTCTCACTGACAAATGAAGTTATAACACCCATAGTGCAGTAAATGTAGAAGACAAAAGACAGATATCGCCCCCAAGTAATGTGAATTGTACCTATCCATTTTTGCTACTATGAAGAATAACCATTCTTTTCAGTAGTACACAAGATCAGATACAATGCACCTTGTCCATTACAAACAATTGTCCACATTTAGAGTTAGTCTGTAGCTGCCAAATCAACTAAACCCTGTGTAAAAACACTGAAGCCATTTTCTTATCAACCATACAAAGTACTAGACTAGGAGGATTGCTTACTTTTCATTTGTCTTGTTAGCTATATCTGTAATAATGTTCAGTATCAGCTTCTAGCATCATCTTTATTACCAAGGGTATTTTATGTTGCTGCACAAAGGAAAATTGAGCAAGAAAATATTTGAGAATGTTTTAATTATATTTTGAGTAATGCTCAGAGTAGGGTTGGGCTTGAACCAATAGTACAAAACTCACAAATTAATTATCTTTTAAGAGAAACAGAATTTTCTTGTAACAGTCAAGAATTATTTTAAAAATTAACAATTGTTGGTGAAGATCTGTCAAATATCATTCCTGAGGATAGGCATAAAGAGGCACAGAGCAATTAATACTCCCCATGAAAGTATAGTATTTGTTAGGGATAACATGGTTTACCCTAACTGGTTTAGGTAAAATAATAAATATGTAATCATGGTTTATATGTTAAAGTGTCTGCAACTTTAACTGTCAGAATGTAATTAAGGGAGTGGTTGTAAAAGCACTTTAAAAGAAGCAAGGAACGGCAGCTTGCTCTCTCTCTGGCTTTGATGATCCCTGATTGCTGCATGGACTCAAGACTGCTTTGCTCGAACGGGAGAGATAAACAAAGGACTGATTTTTAAATGAGCTGACATAGGATATTCTACACGGACTTTGCTAACTGAATATCCTTGAATGGACTGACTAAATGATACATGACTAACGGACTGTTATTTTGACTATGCTATAAACTCTAAATGGAATAAACTGTATTTTGATAGCACAAGCGTATCTGTTATTTTTACTGTATGTTAACAAACATACAAACATATCTCACTCATTTATCTGTGTGCCTGTCTGACTAACACTGCACATTCTGTTTAGCTTGTCTCCTTAACCCTGGTTGGGGAACCCAGGCTTAACAGTATTATACCTATAACTAAGCCCACAAAAACTGAACAATTAAGGTTGGAGGAACTCAACATGTTACCACCAGGGGTGGCATTCAAAAATCCCAGCAATTGGCTTGCTGCCCGGTTGCTGAGTAGGCGAGGCCATGGTGGGCGGGGCCTATTGAAACTTCCTGTTTTCGGCTTCCGGTGGGCCTCCAGAGCTTGGAGGAGGCCGTTTTTGCCCTCCCAAGGGTCCAGAAGCCTCCCCCGGGCCTCTGGGAGGATGAAAACTGGGCTCTGGAGGCCTTCTGGAAGCTGGAAACAGGCCCGTTCCCGGACCTCCAGAAGGCCAGTATTTCCATCTCCCAGAGCCCCCTTGCAGACCCTGCACTTACCTCCATTGAAAATGGGTTGCGTGGAGACTCCGGGGAAAGGGGAGGGGAGGGGCTAGATGGTCAGCTGAAATACCGGTTTGGAGAACCAGCTGTAACTTTAACATTGGCCCAAACTGGTCCAAACCAATAGAATCCCACCACACTGGTTACCACCAGATATATTGGACTACGTTCCATCAATCCAAAGTGAATCAATAACAGGATTTGATTGCTGTTGTGGCTGGTACATTGTTGTCTTGAAGATGTTGACTAGGACTAGGGAGATCCAGTTTCTAATCCGACTTCACCCACAGAAGCTCACTTTGACCCATCACTCTGCCTAATTCTTCTTCTCTCGTGTCGCTACACTTTTCCCAGCCACTGTAGAACACAGGCTCTGGCACAGGCTCAAACCCCATGTTTGGTGACAGGTTGGTGTAGCGTGGTAGAAGGATTCGCAGGTAAACATGTACCTGACAGGGACCGCGACGTGAACGCTCCTTCTATGGCCCCCACTCTGCCTAATGTAATCCAGAGCTATTGTGGTGAAAAGTTAAAGAAAAGTCTTATGTGTTGTGTTCTCTCTCTCTCTCTCTCTCTCACACACACACACACAATTTTCCAGGATTTTGTGATACTGCTGGTATGTTGCCACAAAAACAATATAACACTCTTGCAACAGTTCATTGTATACATGGAATAGAGCCCTAAGAAAAGAGTATGGTAGTTTGAGAGAAAGGAAGCAGGAAAATACAGTATATGAAGTCAGGCTTAGCTGTTAAATGTCTACTGCAATAGTTAGAGCACCTCCTGGTGGTTAGAAAATGTCTCTGAAAAAACACAACATAGATGCAGTTGTGTGTGCTTCACTGTTCCATCCTACTAAGTGACAAGGCTTCAATACAAAACGTTCAGGGAAACCAGTGTATATTTACAGTGCTTTGCATGCTAAATATTGTACTAAGCCTTGCAAAATATGCAGAGATTTCAAACCTAATGGAAGCTATTTTGATTTTGCATAGGTCAAGGACATAAAAGGCCTTTCTAGATGGTTTGAAAACCAAAGTTCACCAACTTGAAGTCCCTTTTTCTTCAGAAACTGCAACATGCTTCAGAATCCAATGCATTGGCCTTAGAAATTATGATACTGAACTCATCTAAAACCGCACATTACTTTCAGTTTTGGATGGAGTAAGTGAATATTGCCAATTAAGGAGAATATCTATTGCTTGGGGTTAAAATGAGAGGTTCTTGGTGCGGAGTTTGATTGCTTTCTTGCAGGCTTTCATTACCTAGGTAACATAATCAGTGCTGGTAAGAAATAGAGTTTGTGCTCAATTTAAGTGGATATTATCAGGGGTGGGATGCTACTGGTTTGGCCCGGTTCTATAGAACTGGTAGCTCTGAAGAGCAGCAGACACCGAGCTGGTTCGGTGTCTGTTGCTCTGTTTGGGCTGCCTGCCCACCTGCCCACCCAGGGTCTTGGCTATCCTTTATTTCCTACTTTTTCAACCTCAGCTGCTTTGCACGGCACAGCTGAAGTTGAAAAAGCAGGAAAAAAGAGCATTTTCAAACACTGCGCACCGACGCGCAGTGCTTGTCAGCTGTTCGGGCAGCATAGGTGAGGTTTTTTTGGAAATGGTCTGCACACATGTGCAAAATGCACTCTCACCAGGGGTGGGATTCTACCTGCTGGAAAACCGGCAAATCACACCCTGCCCTGCCCACTCACTGCTTACCTGGCATGCAAGCCATCAAACTTGCCTGCTAAGTTGCTATTTTTCCTTTTTTCCCCCCCGACCATCAGCTGTTCTGCTGTGATGGGAGATTTAGATTAACTAGAAAGCAGGAAATCATTGCATTTCTTGCTTTCTAGCTAATCCAAAAGCAGAGCTGAGCCTGAAGCTTTATTCAGTGCAGACTCAGGTAGTAGATATCAGAAAGTTATATTATTAACTCACATTGTGAGTTAATTTTGTGAGTTTGCTTGCTAGCAAGTTTTACGAGGTTGCAAGCACATTTTATGTGACAGACTCAGGTAGCTGATTGCAGAAAGATAGATCTCTAAATGAATTTGTGATTCTGTGAGCAACTCAATCTGCCTGCCTGCTTTGCCTGATTTTGTGTAAAAGTTGCTTTTTTTAAAATAAAAAATTCAATATTTACATAAATATTTATATTTACATACAAACTATGCCCAGCCAGTCACATGACCACCAAGCCACACCCACAAATTAGGCCACACCCACAGAACTAGTTGTTAAGAAATTTGAATCCCATCCCTGGATATTATTGAGTTGGCCTAGAGATGGATAAAAATAATAGTCTTGGCAAAGATGGATGACTACGGTGAACTAACATACTGTGATTCTGATTCATAAACTGCATCCTTGCTTGTCAGCTGTTTTAGAACAGAAGAACCTCAATCTGTGAAAGGACAACTAAATGAAACACCCTTCTGAGTGTATACAACAATATACACTCTTCTTTCTACTAGTTGGTAAATCTCCCATCTGCTTATTTTCTACTTTCAATATTTGGTGAATCTCCCATCCACTGTTTCCATGAATCCAAAAATAATTGTGCTGGGTGTTTTTAGGTAACACTAGTCTGAACACAGTGCACATCCAGAAGCCATGGGCTATCAGTTCATAATCATGATAATTCTACAAGTCAAACCAAGGTAAGTCACGACATGAATCCTGCCCTCTCATACTTGCATTGTGAAATTGTACACAAGGACATGGGGGGCAGAGTTTGCATCATGTTATTGAACACATTTGGCGATTTCCTTCCCTTCTCCTCCACAAACACCTAGGCTGCAATAGCAATAGCACTTATATACCACTTCATAGTGCTTCACAGCCCCCTCTAAGAGGTTTGCAGAGTCAGCCTATTGCTCCCAACAATCTGGGTCCTCATTTTACCCAATTCGGAAGTTTGCAAGGCTGAGTCAACCTTGAGCCTAGTGAGACCCAAACTGCTGGCAGTCGGAGATCAGCAGAAGTAGCCTGCAGTACTGCACTCTAACCACTGCGCCACGGGGGGCACAAAATGTTTGTTTGTTTGTAACGTTTGTAAAGTTGCCCATCTTAAAGGCAAACACTAGGTGGCTTGCAGTTCTCCTATGCAAATGGAGAAGCCACACTTCCAAGACTTGCTCTCTCGCTATATCTAATTGCAGGTAATTAGTGGAAATGGAAGTGGACTGTTCTGCACACACTGAGGAAACATCTGCCTGATGAGAACTTTCTCTCCAATGCAAAGAAGGGATGAGAACCATGAGAATGTTTAACCAATGACTAAAGAAGTCTGTTATAGTTTCAAAAGATACAGAACTTTGCCATTAGAAGCTGAATCAATATTAGAAAAATTAAAGATTGGAAAGATGAGGAGAAATCAATATTATTTACTATAACTTAAACAGGGGTGGGATTCAAATTTTTAACAACCAGTTCTGTGGGCGTGGCTTAGATGGTGAGGCATGGCTTGGTGGTCATGTGACTGGGTGCACATGGCTTGGTGGTCATGTTATTGACTGGGTGTGGCCAACTCAGTATTACTCACATTGAGGCACGCATCTCCTTGCCTGGCGTCTCATGACTGTGAGGATGCTACAACAGTCGTAAGTGTGCAAAATGGTCATAAGTCGCTTTTTTCAGTGCCATTATAACTTTGAATGGTCACTCCACACAAGCAAAGTACTAGCAAAGGAGGGGAAAAAAACTCCAGAGATGTTCCTGAGACAGGA
>BHEV01033706.1:0-10563 GCA_004319985.1 Emydocephalus ijimae
AGATGAGGAAGTTCCAGGGAACCCGCTCGAAGGGAACGACGAC
The DNA here is from genome assembly GCA_004319985.1 of Emydocephalus ijimae. Taxonomy (NCBI): domain Eukaryota; kingdom Metazoa; phylum Chordata; class Lepidosauria; order Squamata; family Elapidae; genus Emydocephalus; species Emydocephalus ijimae. Next base: position 44 of record BHEV01033706.1, read on the forward strand.
ATGAGCGACACACAAGAAATGGGGCAAGAAGAGGAAACTATTGCACCTCAGGGAACAGAGAATAATGTAGGAAACAAGGAAGAAATAAACTCTGAACCTGAAGCAGAATCGCTGCTAAACAATGAACTACCTCAACAGGATTGCAATCAGCCAATCCAACGGAAATCTAAAAGACTCAAAAGACAACCGTCCTATTTGANTCAGCAAATTAATAAAGTCGGAGCTTGAGGTAAAGTGCAGGGTTCTGGCCCTGCACTTCTGATTGGCTGTCAGGTGGCTAGACCAGGATTGGTCAGCTCTAACGAACCTGATTGGTCCTTAACTAAGAGTTCCTATTGGTTAAAAGAGCTAGCGTTCCTAGTTTTTTATTGGTTGAAACGTACAAGAGATGCCTACATAACGCAGAGTTCACTGTTGTTGTTACTCAAGTCATTATGCAAATAAAGAGCTGAAGTTCACCGTTCAAAGACTGTCTCCAGTTATTTTGACCCATGCCCAGTACTTAACAATCTGCTATAACATCTTGCCCATCAATAACTTCTTCAGCTTCAATCACAATAATACACGGGCAAACAACTGATAAATAGTCAAAGTAAACTGCTCCAAACTCAATTGCAGAAAATATGGCTTCAGCAACAGAGTGGTGAATACGTAGAACACCCTACCTGACTCCTTTGTTACAACCTCAACCCCTCACAGCTTCAACCTCAAACTGTCTACTGTGGACCTCACCCCACTCTTAAGATGTCCTTAAAGGGGGCGTGCATAAGCGTACCAGTGTGCCTACCATCCCTGTCTTACTGTCCCCACTTATCTGTATTTACTTCCTTTGTTCATGTTTATGTTCATACTTGTTATCTGGTAGATGTTTGACAAACAAGTAAATAAATATACAGCTTCCCATACTTCCCAACACACACACACACAAACAGAGATATAAGGTCAGAGTGGAAACACACACACATACACACACACACACACACCAGATATATGGACCTTTTCTGATTAGCTCCCTGCAACACAAATACAGGTTACCGTCGGGTGGGATTCTACAAGTTCACACCTATTCTCTAGAACCAGTTGTTAACATTCTAAGCAGTTCGGAGAACCGGTTGTTGGAAGAAATTTCTGGCCTAATCCTGTAAGGTTGGCAGGAAGGAAACATTTTGGTGTTGCTTACAGAAACTGCCTCTCCTTTAACCCTTATTACATTCTTGGCAGGACTAGATTTCCTGTCTCAGGAACTTCTCTGGAGTTGTTTTCCCCTCCTTTGCTGGTACTTTGCTTGTGTGGAGTGACCATTCAAAGTTACAGTGGCACTGAATAAAGTGACTTATAACCATGTTTCACACTTAGGGCTATTGTAGCATCCCCATAGTCATGAGAGGCCAGGCGAGGAGATGCATGCCTCAATGCAAGTGATATTGAGTTGGCCACACCCAGCCAGTCACATTACCACCAAGCCACACCCACCAACTAAGCTACACCCACAAAACCAGTTGTTAAAAAAACTGAATCCCACCCCTGGTTACCGTACTTTGTTTACCAGAAATATCAAGGCACTCTCTATGGTCACTGTTGGGAAAGGGATTGGAAAGAATTTTAGAAGCCATCTTCACCCTACTTTATTTTGTCCTGAGTGAGTCCCATAATCATTCAAGTCAGAAGGGTGAGTCCTGAAAGCTAAAATGAGGAAGATACAGCAAGTGCTCTTCTTTAAAAGCAATCTTGCAAACTACATTTTAAAAGGGGGTTCTTCTGATTAACCTTTAGTATAATCGTACTCAGTCTGGAAACTGATTATTTAATACAACTCTGATACTTAGGATGTTTGTATTTTGTCAAGAAAGACAAAGAGGAACCTATAAAGAATTGTCAACCTCATTATCTTCTGGTTCCTCTTCTTAAGGGAGCTTACCCTTATGGAGAGATCAGATGTAATCTGTAAATATTGAAACTGTAACTTGGTTTCTGCTGAAAACAAACAAAAGATTAAACTAGATTGTGTTGTAGAAATATAACACAATAGTTTATGTTAGAAGAGAGAAAAATAAACATCCTGCAACAGGCCATTTTAACCATTAACATAAATGTTGCCTTCTCTTGGCAAACTCCCTTTTTGCAAATTAACCCTTTTTGCATAAAGATAGTAGAGAATAACTAGTTCTTACTGGTCTCGCTCCAACATTATTCAGACTAGTCTTAGCCAAAATATAGCCTCCCCAAAACAAGCGTCTGGTTACTTGTTTCACAAAATGACCCACCGGTTTTTTCCCCCTGAGCTTGTAATATTAATCCTGTGTGTTTTTCAACTTTCTAGATGTTGAGTGATGTATAATGCCCTTGACTTTCTTAATATTTTCCATTCAGTGTGTCTTGATTACTCTCTTACACTCCTACATTTTGATAAGCAATGCTATACAAAACAATAAAAAGGAGTAAGCAATACTAATCCAATGCAACCAAAGCCATGAGACAAAAAAAAGAAAAGAAGGAAACTTAGCCAAACAAAAGTAGTTTCTCCAACAAATTTGCTAATACGTCTCTTTTCTAACCTCAAAAATCATGTTTCTTAACATCGCCAAATATGGCTTCATATTCCAAAGGTGTTTGTTCAAAAGACAACTGGACTTCATTTTTCCTTGAAGATGTTTTGCTTCTCATCTAAGAATTTTTTTCAGTTCAAAACTGAAGAAGCTTCTTGGATGAGAAGCAAAACATCTTCAAGGAAAAACAAAGTCCAGTTGCCTTTTGAAAAAACACATTTGGGACAACCATGACCTGGATGACTGAGAATCTCCATAGACACATAGTTTCATGTATTGTTTTTTGTACTTCAAAATTCTCACCTCCTTCTTTTTCAAGATCTCATTGGCTCTATTCTACCATGACATTTTTGGACTTGCTCTCCCTTGTGATCTTCATATACATTCTTCATATATAACTCAATCCTCAGTTCTATGTTTTGCCATGTAGATGCAATCAGCAATCATTCATTCCATTCTCCTGTGAAAAAGAAAGACCTTGAGGTTTCTTGGGGTTTCATATATTAATGTTTCAGAATCATACTCGTTGTTGCATCAACTAATGCATATAATATTCATCACAAAATATATGGGTTCTCCATGAAGAACTTTGCATCATCTGCACACAAAAATACGGGCTAATTCATACTCAAACAAATGCACCTGTTATGTCACCTGTTATAATTATTCCTGACCCACTTATCTGTAAATGTATAAAGCAACCATAGAGAAATTACACTTCCTTGTCTTATTCTCAGTTTATTGTTGAACCATTGTTGAAGGATTTACTAATTATTCAATTTATTCTCCTGCATGTTTTACCTATTACTTTTCTCATATTCAGCAACCAATTTCAACTTCATATAGTCATATAAGACCAGTGGTGGTGTGCTGTAGGTTTGCACTGGTTCTAGCAATCCGGTAGCACCACTCACCAGGTTGGCCCTTTCCTGTCCTATATTTCCTTTGTTTTTAGCTCAGCTGATTCGCGTAGATTGCTGCACCTCAGCTGTTTTACTCACCAGCGTTGATGGTAAGGTAAGTTTTCAAGCTAAAAATTGCCCATTTTAGTACACTCCACTCGTATGCAAAGCATGCACCCACAGAACTGGTAATAAAAAAATTTGCATCCCACCACTGCATAAGACATTGCAAAATTCAAATGTATTCACTTCAGGATAAATATTTTGTAGACAAAAAATAATGCAATAAACTTTCTTTTATCTTTCACACGTTCATTTGTTAAAAAGCAAAAATCTGGTCTGCATATCATTTGCCTAGTATAAATATGTATTATATGTTCCAAATTTTCCTCATTGCCACCTCTTGCAGTATTTTTATCACAATTCTGCAAATATATTTTGAGGCACTAAATTTTACTTTCCCCAAAGCAGCATTTTTATAATTTTCAGACACCAAATACAGATTAAACGAATCTCTCATAGGCAAATCACAACCCTATTTTACCATTTCTCCAGTTACATCATCTACATCTTCAGCCTTAACATTTCTCAGCATTTTTACAATGTCCTTTTTTTATAATAACTTGTGTAGCAATCATCTTAAACTATTCTTCAATAGAATTAGAACAATTGTTACTACAGGTTATCGTAAAAGAAATATTCAAGATTGGTTATAATTCTCACTTAATTGGTTAATTATAAGCATTACATCATCATTGTGGTGTTGACATTTAGCAGCCACCTTGATAGATCCTCTTCAGGGTGATCTGTCCATAATCTGGTCATTTGGTCTTCCAGTAGTACACACATTTCCACTGCAATTGAGTCCATCCATTTTGGTGCTGCTTATTGTCTTCTTTTTCACTTTCCCCATAATGTGCATAATGTATCCATAATGTGAGAATCTTATTTATTTATTGAGCAAAAGGCATACAATGTCAAGGAAATCTACAAATGCTTGACATAATGCAGATTGATATATTTTATGATCCATTAGTTTTCTGAGTTATCCGTAGTAATCAGAAGAGTTATCCAACACCAAGTTCAAAAGCATCATTACTCTGCTTCTTCATCCCATTTCTTCAAAATTTACATCCATAGAGCATCACAAGAGCAATTCTTATTTTTAAAGGTATAGATGGAGGGTGGAGAGAGAGATAGCTAGATACATGATAGATAGACAGACAGACAGATAGACAGATGGACAGGCAGGCAGGCAGGCAGATAGATAGATAGATGGGGGCAGCAGTGGGATCCTACCTGTTCCACTACCAATTTGGTGATTGTGTGTGTGTGCATGCGCACCTAATGCACATGCACCTAATGTGTGCATGCAGCTTTCCCCACACCAGCTGAGCCCTAAAGTGCCAATCAGTTGAGAGGATAAAGAAGGGGAAAGCGCAGGGGCAGGTGGGAGAGCCAATCCTGCACTTTTCTCTTTTTTCTCCTCTCAGCTGATTGTCAAAGGCTTTTTTTCCTCCTCTCACCTGATCATTTGAGACGATTTTTACTACCTGTTCAGCTGAACTGGTGTGAACCGATAGCATACCACCACTGGATGAGAGAGAGAAAGAGAGAGAGAGATTTTCATCAAAATTGTTCTACTTTTTGTTGCCTTGTTTATCCTAACTATTGCTTCAAATCTTATTTTCACCTATCTTTTTATCTCGGTAAACTTCACACAATTTCACCTGGCTTCATTTTTTGTATCCTCTTATATGCATCCTTTCTTTTCATCCTCAGCCTTTTTCACTTGATCATTCTACCAAGCATCCTTTTGTTCAAATTTACTTCTGTGCACTCTGCAGTGTTATATTTTCATTCTGTTCCAAGCTGTTTCCACATCCTTTTGTCCACATTCCATCTATTCTGTTGGGAGATTAATCTACTTTCTTTTAGACCAGATTCATAATTTCTCTTTCTGTAATTATTCTTTTTCCTTCTTTTTTGTTTTGTTTTGTTTCCTTTTTTCCATTCCTATCCTTTCTCAAGATTCTTTCATTTTCCACATCTCCATATAAGCAGATAATAAATCCGTTCATACATACATGTGGAAAAGGAAAGAATTTAATTCCTACATATTCAAAACAATTGGGCATTCATTATTTCATTGAGCCAAATATCTCAAACATTTCTTCTGTATTTTTTCATCTCATTTCTACCCATCCATTTATAGCAAAATAATTTTTCATTAAGAGTATTGATTTTTGGCTTCCAAAACTAATCTTTGATTTTTCCATTGCCACAATCACAATTCATCAAATCCTAATATGTAACCTACCAATGGATTCTTGCTTTCATGTACATCCATAATAATTGAGATGGATCGGTTCATATTTTCTAACATACATTTAGCCCTTTCTTTTATAACTAAAACTGTACATTCATTTATTCAATCAGGGGAGCCTCCTGGGGGGGCATTTTTTCTTCCAGAAGGCTCCCCTGGGGCTCAGGAAGGCAAAAAATGGAGGGGGTGTGTGCCCCTCTCTCCATTTTTTGCCTTCCTGGGCCTCAGGGAATCCTCCTGGGCAAAGCAGAAAGACAAGCTAGGGGAATTCTGGCACAGCTGATCCTATTAGCAGCTGATTGTCGGGAGGGGAAAAAAGAAATACCTTAAAGGGTGAGTGTCAGGTGGGCGGGGTGAGCAAGCATCAAGCGGGTAGGGTAAGCAAGCCAGTGAAAACTGCGTGACCAGGTCAGGGGCATGGCCAGCCAGAACTTACTACTGGTTCGGCGCCCCATGCCAAATCCTTGCTACCAGTTCGACCGAACCTGTGCGAAATGGCTGAATACCACCACTGATCTATCTTCTTTCTATCATCTAGCTGTTTATCATCTATCATCTATCTATCAATCATCTATTTTTATTTTTTTATTATTTATTTATCAAATTTATATGGGGGAGGGTCTCCTTTGGAACATAAGAGTTGTGGTCGTAGGTCAAGGATTACTTGTATCAGAAAAATAATGTGGACTCTAAGATAATGCAATCAATCTCAATAGGGCTAATAATTTGCAATGGGAACTCAACATTCCAGCTCTAGCAGTAATTTATTTTGTTTTCTTGAAATATGAGTTTAGAATTTCAATTCTGAATGGCTATAAGCAAACGGTGAGATGTCATTCTGCACTTCTCACAGAGACCTCTCTTTTCCAGCTACAAATAGACTGAGGCAGCCCATAACTTTGCCATGTGTTTTCCTGAACAATATCATTCTTGGAGTACCTGAGAATTCAAGGGACGCTCAGAAACTAGGAAAGTTCTGCTTTATATCTTTCAACACTTCATTCCCATGCTTCCCTAAGGAACATGTTAAAAAAAGCCTTTGTCTTCAACTTTATTTTTGTTCATTTTAGTTAGGTCCCTCTTCCCTCTAGTGCCTCATTCTTGCATTACTTAAATTTATATTCAAAATTCATCAGGTTCCTTGAGGAACCTAAAATAAGTCAGTGAAGTTAACATACATCAGCTACGAATTGGCATCGTGATTTCCCCTAGTTTGGTTTTTCTGGTTGGATTCCTATAAGTTGTATTCTTAACCTTTCCCTATGGATTTTACTTTATTATTTTTTTCCATAATATGTATTCAATTTTCTACAAAGTGAAATTAAGATGTGGCTTTTGCACATGTATTAAAAAAGATTCCCACAGTCTTGTAATCAAAATTCAGATGCATGCATCTCCATGGCAACTGGTTCAGTGGTGGGATTAAAAATTTTTTACTACCAGTTCCATGGGCATGGCTTGGTGGGCATGACATGGGAAGGATACTGTAAAATCTCCATTCCTACCCCACTCCAGGGGAAGGATACTGCAAAATCTCTAATCCCACCCCACTCCAGGGAAAGAATACTGTAAAACTCCCATTCTCTCCCCACCCCACTAACCTGATTTCCAGCTCTATTCTCCTTTGCAGGGCAACAGAGGAGACCCAGCTGATCAGCTGCGACTTGGGAAGCAGAGAATAGATGAGGGTGGGCCCAGTCAGAGGTGGTATTCTGAACTACTCAAAATTTCAGCTACTGGTTCTCCAGAACTGGTTAGAACCTGCTGAATACCACTTCTGAACTTGTTCATATTTATGATGGTTGCAGTGTCCCTGGGACACGTGATCATGTTTTATAACTTTCTAACAAGCAAAATCAATGGGGAAGTGAGATTCATTTCAGAACTATATTACTAACTTAACTATGGTAGCAATTCACTTAACAATGGTGGCAAGTAAGATCGTATGTATCTCATGAAATTGTTATTGTGTGGATCATCACTATCAAGTGGTAGTGAGAATACTAGATAGATTGCCTTCTGCTCCTAGAGCACAATATAAGTCAATTCAAGAAATAAAATAAGTGTTGGAATTAATTGTTGGAATGTATTTCTATGTAACAACTATGCTAGTATTCAGCCAGTTGATGGAAGTGATTACAAGTTTGGATCTATGTATATATGCTATGCTCTTTTGTTCGAAGTAGAGTTTCCTGTTACAGTTAAGCAGTAAAGCACATGGTGACTGTACTCTTTGTTTGGTCTGTGGTGCTATATATAAACAGAATTTCTAACAATAATGTCGTGTCCGTTCGGCAAGGAGACCAGGAGGCAGTGACTAGGGTTTCAGCTCTTTATTGAGTCCCTGGAACCAATCTGGCTCTGAGGGAAAAACAGCGGCTTTTTATTCTCAAGCCGCGGCGGCCGCAGCCAATGGCACCACTTTGAATCTCCCACGATTCATTTCCACCAATCGCAGGAGATTCTCAGCGGGCCAATCAGCGCAGCTCGCTAAACCAATCAGATTACCCCCCGCTTTGGCCAATCAAAGAGCGGGGTTTCAAGAATGCACATGAGCATACAGAACACCCCTCCCCTCTTGGTTTGGTCCTATGTAACATAGTCCCATAAGTAGGCGGGGCTCTGCACTTGCCTACTGGACCTGCGCAGGTCAGTCGTTAGTTGGCTCCCGGCCAGTTCGGTCGGGTTCTCTGTGTCTCTCGGCTTCGTCGATGGAACCGCCTGGTAGGCCTTGCCGGGCCGCTTGTCGCAGCTCCTTCCCGGTCTAGCCGGGCTGGTTGAGCTGCGGTTTTCGGCGCTCCCACCTGGTCTTTCTGGGCTGGTTGAGCTGGCCCGGCTGCTTCTCCCTGGTGAGGTTCTGAGCTGGCTGCTTGCTGGTGAGTATGGCTGGTTCCTTTCTTCTGGGTTTTGGTTCCCGGGGTATTCCCTCCTCTCTTGGCTTGTGTTAAGGGGATTGTCTGTGTCTGGTTGCATGTCGGTTGTGTTTCTTGTGGCCGTTCTCGATCTTATTTGATCAATGTGGCGTTTCCACGCTCGTCCGTCGGTTGTTTGCAGCCGGTACGAGCAGGGACATGTCAGTTGGGTTATGATTGCTGGTACCCATAGTGGGTCTCCGGTTAGGTTTTTTGCATAGACGGCGTTGCCTGCCGCAAAAAACTGGTGCTTGCTGGAGGAGTTTGGGGGGTTTTCCGGGTTGTATGTGGGGTGCAGTCTGTCGAGTGGGGACCTTATTTTCCTCCCCATTAGTAGCTCTGCCGGGCTTTTGTTCGTTGTTGTGTTCGGGGTTATATGTTGTATAAAAAGCATTTTATTTATTTTGTCTTGGATTTCCCCGTGTTCGATTTTCTGGATGGTTTTTTTCATGAATTGAACCATCCGTTCTGCCCTTCTGTTCGCCACTGGATGCGCCAGAGCTGTCAGTGCGTGTCGTATGCCCCGTTTCACTAGGAATTTTTCAAATTCCAGCGAGGTGAATTGGGGCCCGTTGTCTGACACGATGACATCCGGGAGGCCATGGGTTGCGAATAGTTTGCAAAGTTCCTTGGTCACGGCCTCTGTGGTGGTGGATTTCATGTTGCTTACCTCTAACCAGTTGGAGTAAGCATCTATGGTTACAAGGAATGTATGTCCCTTGGTGGGCCCGGCAAAGTCTATGTGGACCCTAGACCAAGGTCCCCTGGGGGTTTCCCATTCCAGGATCGGTGCCATGGGAGGGCTCGGTCTGGTTTCTTGGCAGCGTTGACACCTTGCCACCCAGGCCTCGATTTCTTTATCCATCCCTGGCCACCAAGCGTAACTCCTGGTCAGGGCTTTCATTCTAACTCTGCCCGGGTGCCCCTCGTGTAACAATTCCAATACCTTCCCTTGCAGTTTTTCTGGGATAACCACCCTATCCCCCCACAGTATACACCCTTTTTGCAACAAGAGTTCCGTTTGCCAGTTTCTGAATGTTTTGAATGCTTCGTCATTGTCCTTTTCCGGCCACCCTTTCTCTATCCAATGTAACACCTGTGCCAGACGTTTGTCTTTATTGGTTTCTTGGGCAATGTCTGATGCGGTTATGGGTAGATCGGGCAGAGTCTCTATGCTGAGGGTGCTCGTCGTGGGCGCTGGGTCAGTGTCTAGATCGGGTAGTGGTGAGCGGCTCAAAGCGTCTGCATGTGTGATAGTCTTACCGGGTCAGTGTGTGAGCCGGTAGCTGTAGGCGGCAAGGAATTCGGACCACCTTGTCATCCTGGGAGATAAAATGTTCAGGGTGGTCCGGTTCCCTGCCAGGATGCCCAGCAACGGCTTGTGGTCTGTGATGATTGTGAACGTGCGGCCGTAGAGGTACTCGTGGAACCTCTTCACTGCTGCGATGATGGCTAGGGCCTCCTTGTCCAGCTGGCTATAGTTCCTCTCTGGTTTGGTGAGTGTCCTGGAGAAGAAAGCGATGGGTGCTTCTCTTCCATCCGGGATTGTGTGGCTGAGGACAGCGCCGACGCCAAAGGGTGAGGCATCGCATGTGACGGCGAGTGGTAGGGTCTCATTGTATTGGATGAGGACGGCATCCGAGGTGAGAAGGTCCTTGGTTTTCCTGAAGGTGGCTTCCTCGCATTTCCCCCAAGTCCAGGTAGCCGCCTTGTCCAAGAGCCTATGCAAAGGCTCCACTGCNGACATTATAAAAATTAAGCAGTCCCAGAAACGCCCGCAGTTCCGTTTTAGTCCTGGGTGTGGGGGCCTCCTTAATGGCTCTGATTTTGGTTT
>BHEV01033708.1:0-11333 GCA_004319985.1 Emydocephalus ijimae
TGACCCAACGAACCCATCTGTGGCCCAAATCCTCGACTTTCTCCAGGAGGGTCTCAGTAAGGGACTGTCCCCCAACACACTTAGGCGTCAGGTAGCAGCCCTATCCACCGTAATTTCCTGCGAGGGTGTTAGTTCCCTCTCTCACCATCCCCGCATTAGAGCATTTCTGAAAGGGGCCTCAAACTTACGACCACCGTCCCTTCACCGGTACCCAACCTGGGACCTCAACAGAGTCCTGACTTCTCTCACTAAGCCACCCTTTGAACCCCTAAGAGAGGTCTCTCTCCAGTTCCTATCCTACAAAGTCATGTTCCTGGTGGCGATCACATCAGCCCGGAGAATTTCAGAGATTGCTGCTCTGTCAGTCAGGAAAGACCTGTGCGTCTTCCATTCCAACCGGGTGGTCCTCCGACTTGACCCTTCATTTCTACCTAAAGTTAACTCGGTTTTCCACAGGGCTCAAGAACTTATCCTCCCCAATTTTTGCCCCAAGCCGACTCATGAAAGAGAGAGTCTATGGCACACCTTAGACGTCAGATGGGCCTTGCGGATCTATATTAAGCGTACTCAGACCTTCTGTAAATCTGAGGCCCTGTTTATTTCCTTTCAACCAAAGTCACAGGGGCTCAAGGTACCCTCAACCACCATAGGCCGTTGGATAAGGGCGGCCATTTCAAGGGCATACCAGGCCCAGGCTCTCCAAGTGCCCAGGGGTATCATGGCTCACTCCACCAGGAGTGTGGCAACATCAGCTGCCTGGGCTACCCAGGCTCCTATACTCGACATTTGCCAGGCAGCAACGTGGGCCTCCCCATCGCCTTTCATTAGGCACTACAAAATCAATAGGTATGCCGCTGCGGAGGCTTCTTTCGGTAGAAGGGTCCTTCAGAGGGTGCTCAGGGATCCCGAGGAGTCAACAGACCAGATGGTGTCTCTCCCGTAGGACAAGCCCCAGCTTTGGTATGTCCCACTCTCTGGACCATCCGAACAACTCTAAGGAGAATGGGCGTTGGTTCTTACCTGACATGCCATTTCTCTTGAGCTGAGAGGATCATCCAGCCCCTCCCTTTTCCTTTCACCGTCTGGTGGGGTCTTGTTTCGGCCAATGCACTTTAACTCTAGTAAGAGGAGAGCACGAATGCCTGTTTTCCTCTCGTCTTTGCATAAACTGGGGAACGTGATGGCAAGCCACGTGATGGAAGGTGGAGCGTTCCTCAGAAATTAATCTCAGCCTACAACAGCAGAGACTGAAGCTCCACCCACTCTCTGGACGATCCTCTCAGCTCAAGAGAAATGGCGTGTCAGGTAAGAACCAACGCCCATTTTATCTCAGCCGAGAGAAACATGACACAAGTTCTAAACAGATTCTGAATCACATAATTTTATATTATTTTCCCTGATAGTGGGAATTGAGTCTTTTTCTCTGTCATTGGTGGATAAAGCCACTTTTCATAGAAGATAAAATGTAGAAATAATTGTAGCAGACTTCAGGTTCTCTTGGTAAAGGGCAGTTTGTATGTATTAAAAATACATGTTGAGCAAGTTGGCTCTCATATGTTCATTATTTCATGCTGCGTGCGTAGTATTTAATTTACATTTCCTACTTGTGGTCAGTAATATTCAATTATAAGCATACTTATTTTGCAATTTGAAAAGTCACCAACAAGTACCATGTTTTCCAACTATATGGGAGTCATGCACTGCCTTTCTAACGTTCTCCATATTTATATATGCCTGATGTTACAACAGCAAAATCACATTTGAAATAAGAATCTTATCAATTGTATTCTACTTGCTCTTTTTCACAAGCTAGAAGTTGTTTTGCATGAGTATGTTGCCTTCATCCAATTAATCTAGAACCCAACATCTATCTTTAAAAAAAAAACAATAAACATGACAAATTCATTACATTTGCTTCACTTCAAAACATCTTAACCTTAGAATGCCTATATGGACATAAGTAGCAGGCGTAATAAAAGAAAAGAAAACCACAATCAAAACGTTTATTAATAATAAGCCTTAATTCAGTTTTAAAATACTGCCTTTGCATTTAACTAAGCTCTCAATGAAGGACTGAAAAAAAAATGAAAATCTATAGCTAATTTTCACTTTTGCAAGTACCAGATTCTTTTACATAGCCAAAAACAGCATTGTTCTCACACTGAAGTCACTGATGGCAGGCAGATTTTTTTTAAAAAAATCAGATCATCAAATGGCTTAGAGACAACTAAACAGCATATGTTTATTGGGGTAGATAAAAAAACCCAAAGAAATATAATTAAGTACTCTGAAAATAGACCACTTCTAATTTAGAAGTGAAACTGATGAAACCATTCAATCTGCTATACTGTGTGCAAATGAGGGGTGGGCTTCTGGGGGTTTTCAGGGGTTCAGGAGATCCTCTAGTTAAGATTCTGCACAGTTTGGAGAACCCCCAAATCCCACTGCTGGCTGTCCCCATCCACTCCTTCCAGGAGTCCTCATGCGACCCATTTTGAATGTAGGTAAGTGCAGAGGCTTGGGGAAAGTGAAGAACGGGTCTCCCAGAAGTTCAGAAGGACAGAAACGGGCCTGTTTCTGGCTTTCAGGGAGCTTCTGGAGCCCAGGGAAGCCGTTTTTGCCCTCCAGAGCCTCCAGAGCCTCCAGAGCCTAGGGAGGGCAAAAAGCCCCCCCCCATCATGGTGCAGGAGGCCGATTAGGCCATGGCCACACATACCCAGCAACCAGGCAGTTGCTGGGTATACTAAAATTTTTGCTAAAATTGCTAAAATTTTTGCTAAAATTTTTGAAGCCCACCCCTGGTGTCTTATGACTTATGATAAAAACTTCTTAGTAGTTAACAAAGCAGTAAGGGGAAGTGAAGATTAAAAAATGTATCTTGCCTAGGAACAAATATTGAGGAATCAACATCAGACTATTTGCAGAATCAGATTTTCATCAAAATGAAGGTTTGCCTATTTTGTTGTGTTATGAGGTAAATTGCAAGATGGTTTTGTATATTTGCATATTTACTTCCATATACATTATACTTTGTAAAATCCTTGGATGACACACACGCACACGCACACACACACACAGAGTAACAAATGTTAGTGAAATAATTCATGAAATAGACCAAATGTTATTTGTTTATTTCAAGGTGACAAACATTAATACTCCTTCGTCCTCTTATTTTCCCTCCAGCATAGACAATATTTAAAGCTAAAAATATAATAATGTTGAAAATTATTTTAACATAGTGAAAATAGGAAAAAAGTATGCTGATGCTAAGCTTAATATCCATCTTATTTTTTTTATAACTGCAACTAAAATTGAGGAAAAAGTGTCAAACAAGCTTTAATGAACTATAATTATTTCATATTTCTTTTCAAAGAAAACACTGCTGGATGTATTTTTTTTATATATTTATAAAGACTGTGTAGTAGCCGTAGATTTTATTTAGCCTTTCCCCTCCCCAAAAGAGAGATAATTATTTGGTAATGAAAAATACAAGGAATGCATTAAAACGATAAAATTTAGAAAATAATTTTCTGTCAGTTTGAATAAAATATCCAGATGCTGAAATTATTGCCTTTAATTTATTTAAGTGCCAAATTAAAACTTTTTGCTTAATGTATACAAATTGATATGGCCAAAGATCTCTTTATTTTAATAACTTCAGGCATTGCTTAATCAGAAACTTTTATTTTCTGTATTTATCTGTTCTCCCCACCATTTATCTGTGGTTATTTCACTTGCCCTCCCTCCTCCATATTGATTTGTTTTGTTGTTGTTTCTTTGGTTTCTTGGTCTTTGTTTCAATATAGAAAAAGAGGATTGAAACTCATTAGTCTAAAAAAAAAGATGTATTAAAGGTATAGCTATTGAGCTGAATGCCATTTTCTTTCTCCATCTTTTAAACTTTCTTCTGTTTTTATTGTGTAAAACATGTAATATAAGAATAGGACAAATCAATATTATTATTACATTCTTAAAATTATTCAGTGGATTGTTAATGTAGATATATACAGTACATGGGAATATCTGATTCATCATAACTATACTTTCCTCAGTATTTCAATTCACTGGTTTTCTTCATGAAAACAAACTAAGATGGATACAATGTTTATAATGTACCTCTGGACTTTATCATTTACTTGAGGATACTATCTAAAGTAAACAAACAAACAAAATACTTTATAGCACTTCCCTTGTCATTAATGTTTTATTATACATAAAAACCTATTAAAAGAAAATAGCAAATACTTACTGAACTTTTAAGATGAAGATCAGTCGACTTAAAATATCATTGATGGCTAAGTTTGACAATTTTCACATTAGTTGGAATTAGGAATATAATTTTCAAATAGTTTCTTCAGCAGTAAAGACCAATTTTCAAGTATTGGAAATTTTTTAAAGTCTCCGGAAAAAAGAGTGGCTGCTGTTAATTTTTTGTCTTGTTTCATTTTTGTAAAATGTTCATTTATATTTAATATTTGGAACATAGATTTAATATAATAAGAATTTAAACTTTAATTTTTCTTTAACATAATTTCA
This sequence comes from Emydocephalus ijimae, assembly GCA_004319985.1. NCBI lineage: Eukaryota > Metazoa > Chordata > Lepidosauria > Squamata > Elapidae > Emydocephalus > Emydocephalus ijimae. Next base: position 4,537 of record BHEV01033708.1, read on the forward strand.
TTTAAATGATTTAAATGTTTATTTAAATGATTTAAAACTATTTAAAATAATTGTTTATATATAGTTATAGATTCATTAGATTTTAATAAACTGTTTATTTTCATGTTATTTTTCTTATTAAAAACTTATCACAAAACTAACAGCAACAAAAAGAAAGTTGATCAAATGTTCATCCCATTTCATTTTCATTTTTGTTTATTTTTGCAGAATCAGTATTTTACATTGTCTTAAAAATCTTGCAGAAAAGGAACCAAGAACACGCCTTCTCAGATGGTGTAGACAGGATCCATGTATGGGATCTATTCAGCTCTGTTCGGCTATAGACTGAATAGAAAAACTGAAGACACACCCCTTCCGGGCCACCATCCCCAGTTCTGAATGAAGTCAAGGCTTCTTGTCGATGTTGCAAGAGTCCCATCTTTGTATAACATTCATAATTAGTAATATCTTAAAAGTTAGTCCAATACACAATATGATGGCCAGAAACATAAAAATGGGTGGGCCTGGATCCTGTCTACACCATCTGAGAAGGTGCATTCTCAGGTAAGTCTACCAATGCTCCTTCTCCAGAATGGTTTAGACAAGATCCATGTACGGGACATACCAAAGCAATATCCAATGGGAGGGATTCTGGCCCTAATGATTCAGATCCTCTGGCAATATCTTTTGTAGTACTCTCCTTCCAAATGCTGCCTCCATGGAGGTGAAAGAGTCAAGTTTATAATGTCTAACAAACAGTGAAGGAGTGGACCATGTCGCCACCTTGCATATTTCCTCCACTGAAGCCTGAGTACTCCAAGCTGCTGTAGTAGCCGCACTACATATTGTGTGAGCCGTGATATGAGATGGAACAGGTAACCCCTGTACTGTGTACGTGTTAGCTAATCCATCTGCCTTTGGAAGAAGAGGACACCCTCTGACCTAAAGAGTTCTGATGATAAGAAATAAACATGGATTCTGTCTTTCAAAAGGAAGCTGTCCTTTTTATGTAAATATGGAGAGCTCTCCTTACATCTAGTGTATGCCAAAGTTTCTCTCTGGGGTGAGATGGGTTTGGACAAAAATTTGGCAAAATGAGTTCTTGTGCCCTATGAAAGTGGGAATTGACTTTTGGTATAAAGGTAGGATATGTTCAGCTTTGATCGAGAGCAAATTCTTTTTCGCCCAGCTGCAGAGATGGAAAGCCTCTTTTTGCAACGTCTTGGATTGTGTTCCTCCCTGATAATTGATGTGTGCTTTAGTGGCCACATTGTCTGTCAGTATTAACACATCATGTCCCACAATTAGTGGCTTAAATTATCTGAGAACTAGGTGGGCCGCTCTTAACTCTTGCCAATTGGAATTAGGTTTGATGTCAATATCATTCCAAATGCCTTGTGCTACCTTGTCTTGACAATGGGCCCCCCATCCTGAAAGACTAGCATCAGTAGTTATGGTTGTGAAATGTCTGTCTTTGAAGGAGCATCTTTTATCTAAGGCCGAAGAAGTCTACCAAAGCAAAGATTCTGATACCTTGGTTGGCAATCTTACTTGGATGTGAGGTACCTTTCAGTGTTCTCTGAAATGGTAATAAAAACCATTGCAATTCACGAGAGTGCAGTCATGCCCCTGGTACAATATCAAGGCAAGATATCATTTTGCCTAGTAATTTTGATATTTTGGCTAGGGATGCCATTCGTGTGAAAAATAAATGAGCTGCTAATGCTTTAATGTCCTCTCTTTGCTGAGAGAGGAAAACTAAATCTGATTCAGTATCTGTTATCGCCCCTAAATGTAAAAGTCTGGTAGAAGGCTCAAAATGATTCTTTTCCTGATTAACCAAGAATCCATGGGATTCTAAAGTTTGAAGGGTAATAGCACAAGTTCCTTGTAGCTAAATCACGGGAAACAGATTGGATTAGGATATTGTTCAAGTAGACCTGTATTCTAATTGGAACAGTTCTAAGGTGAACTGTTACAGCTGCCAGGACTTTGGTAAATGTCCTGGGGCAAACGCCAATCCAAAGGGGAGGGCTCTATACTGAAAGTGTTGACCTGCATAACAAAATCTTAAATACTTGCTGTGGTCAGATAGGATTGGAATATGCAGATACGCTTCAGTAAGATCAATTGAAACTAAATAGTCCCCATGTCTCACGTTCTTCAAAATAGATTGAAGAGTGTGCATCTTGAACCTATGATAAAAAATAAAGAAATTTAGTCTTTTGAGGTTTAAAATAGCCCTCCGCCCCCCTGACAATTTGGTAACAATAAAATAGAAGCCTTGACCCTGTTTTTCCTCTGGGATGGCTTCCACTACTTGGATTGTTAGGAGATGCTGAATTGCTTCCTCCATCTTTTTCCTTTTGTGTGCATTTGAAGATACCAGACACCTGAAGCAGTAAATCTTGCCCAATTTGTACTGATTAAGAGTCTCAATAAGCAGTATCACCCCAGGTTACTGTCTCTGCCACCTCCAATGACAAGTTGGAGAGCACACTAGTCTTTGTCAGAAAATGGCCGCCTAAAACAAAATAGCGCTTCTGCCAATTTTAACTGCCATCACACCGAATTTACCCTTGCTGAAACTCTTGTGGTGGTTGCTCTGTCACTCTGCTTAGACAGCACTCCCTTAATTGGGCAGGTTGCCTGACAGGCTTTTTGGTTCAGGAGCCCTCTGATTAAAGCCTCGAGCGATCGCCTCTCATATCAGCTGTTTAGCCGCTATATGCTATTTTGGCTCCAAACCATGACGTCCTTGCTCTGGCTGTTTAGTGCTCCCTTAAAATGGGCAGACTGCCTAGCTGGCAGAAAAACACTTCGATGCTCCCAAATCCCCTTATCTAGGTCTTTGGGAGCAATGCTTGAGAATCTGCGATCGGTCACTGTGGTAACTTTCCTCATAGAACTAATAGGGAAATATTGTGCCTTCTGGCAATTGAAGTAAGCACCCAGGCTGTTTAAAAAAAAAAAATGTGGTGCTTTTAGTCCCTTAAGGACTATTGGGTGGATAGACCAAAAAAAAATAATAATAAGATTTAAAGCTTCCAACACCACTCTATCTCTGAAAAATAGAGGAAAAATCTAGCAGCCATCTATATCAGCTGACACTGAATAGAAGAACTGGGGACATTGGCCCAGAAGGGTGTGTCTTCAGTTTTTCTATTCAGTCATAGCTGAACAGAGATGAATACATCCCATACATGATCCTGTTGAAACCATTCTGGAGAACACAAGGAAAATAGGCATCCTTATTCATTGTTTTGAGACCAAATTTCTATCAAAAAATAATAAATAGACAATAGTTGAATTGTAATTTGACAACTCAAATAGTTTATAGTACTTGGATTTTCAGTTTCAATTCACAATGAAATGAATAACAACTCTTAAGACGCAATATCATACTTATCGTGCTTATGTCTTGGTCTAGAATTGGACAAACTTGACTACAAACCCCAAATGAATTGTGAAGCATATTGGGTGAGTTTAAGATGATCACAGTCTATTAGCATATTCGACAGAGTAAAATGAAATGAGATTGGTAATTAGGAAAAAATGGATAGTAATAATAATATTATCCAATTAAGTAGATGCATTGTTTGTAGTTTATTAAGCTTTACTTGAATGACTAAAAGTTAATATATGCTGGTTAATTACAATGTCAGAAACCCATTTAGGAAATTTGTTCTTTGATGCAGAAAGCTATGCTAAATGAAATACTGAAATGTGTATGTCTGTATGTGTGTTGGTATATCTGAATCAATGGTGGGTTTCACACTTGTTTGGCAGAACTGACACTTAATTTTTTGTTAAATTCAGTGAACAAGCTCCAAAATGGCTGGACTAGCATGCATTCACGTGGTGGCAGTGGAAGAAGCAGCATCAGATCACAGGAGGAGAAGTTACTAAATTAAATAGGAAAATATAAGGTGAGGGGGAAAAGGGGAGGAAAAGGGAGCAAAAAGTTAAATAAGGAAGACATAAAGGATAAAGGAAAAGAAGAAATTGGGGTAAGGAGGAAAACTTCAGCAGAACAGCAGCGCAGCGAATGAATGGCTGCATACTGAGTTTGAGGCAGCTATCAACAGTAGATAACAGATCAAGCTCAGAAGCCAAACTAAGCATCCCAATGCTAGAAAAGAGGCAACTGAGAGTATCGAACCAGTGGCTAAACAGCAGACAAGAAGGGAGGTTGTTAGAGACAGCAAACTGGTGGGTCACAATATATTTAGTAATTGCCTAGGCCCTAGACCCATACTCCCATCTAGGCATCCTGGCTCGAAGGGGCAGCTAGGCATCACATGCCCCAGGACCTAGCAAACTTGAGGCAGCTTGACTACCACAGCCCTCCCCTTGCATCCTTCCAGCCCTGCAGCCCTCCTCAGTGACCTGCCCCAGGTGAGGTTGTGGAGGACTTGATCAACATTCCCTCCCCAGCGAGATCAGCAACTCCACTCCCACCACCTCCTGCTAGCCAGACAGTTCTTCCTGGTGGCCTGTCTGGCAGAAAACAAAGGGCCTGGAGCAACCCATCCAGCAAAGGGAGTAAGAAATTGAGGTGGCAGAATCGGAGGAGAAATGCAGTAGCAGAATCTGTGGCAGGGAGATTGTAGGAGCAGAGACAGGCAGCACAGCAGCAGAGGCACATCGAGTTCGAGAGATCTGATCTTTAAAGCTGAGTGACATAAATAACAAGGTAGAAAAATGAGGACAAAGACAAAAAAAAAAGGATAGGAAAAAAAGGGGATATTTACCTAAAACAGAGAAGGTAGAAACAAGGCTAAGAGCAAAGCACATCCACCAACCAAAAATGGGATTTTCAAATTCCAAATTTTTAAACCTTAAAACTTTTAAACTTTGAAAACTTTAAATGAACTATTGCAGTAATTTAAATGTAAAACTATTTTATCTTTTATCTGTGCCTTTCTGTTCCAAGTTGTGATAGTAGAAATTAAATAAGGTTTGATGTAATTGCTGCAGATTAAATGGAAATGCATAGAACAGTGCTACAAATATAATCAATCAGTGCATATTTATTGGACAAATCATCAATATTTGAAAGTCAATAAAGCAAATTGAATGTCCTATTTATCTAAAAGGAATATAAGATTTTTAAACTCCTGAATAATTATCTGTAAATGGTAAAGGGATTGTTATATTTGAGTGAACAAATATAATGTACCATATAACATAATGTACGATATAATGAATAGATGATATTGGGAAACCTGTGGTAAAAAGTTGCTTTCATAACTTCCTAGGTGAACATAGAATATTAGATTTGCCTTCTCTTTTTAAAATCTAAGCATTGGAAAAATTAGGCTAGCTCACTACTGAAATTTCATTAAGTCTATTCTTACGTTATTTAGGAATAAGAACAATTGACTTCAAAAGACATGGTGCAAAGTAATCATGCACTCATTTTTTTTAAGCTTACAGATAAAAATGAAAATGTCAAATCTTTTTGTGCAATAAAATGAAAAAAGAGGAAACAAACTGCTCAATTTTCAAAGGATCTCTTCTGCAATTTGCATCTTAACTTACACTCTGCAACTTTCATTCCCAAGATACATTCTACAGCATAACAGCCACCTGTGTTTACTGACCTGGAAATACGAGCCATTGAATCCAGGTTGGCTTAGTACAAAGTCAGCATGTATAATATCATACTTAATGAGCTCCTATTTCAATAGTTTTTTCTTTCCTGTGTATAGGTTGTGTGTGAGATAAAGAGTGTACAAATGGTTTTGGTATGTATATGCAAGTGGCAGATCAATTTTATAAATGTATTTATTGGTTTTTTTCCATTCTTTATGTCCTACCCAGATAATAAGAAAGCCAACAGCATGATCAAACAAGGCAAAACTATCTTTAAAGTTGCAATCAATGTTCTGATCATCTCAGTCTCTGGGAGAAAGATATTCTGAATGGAATGGAATTTTACAGCCCAATCTTGCTGTTTCTTGTTTCTGGTTTACAGCCCATTCTTATTGATTTTGCCGTCACTCCATGCTTTTGCTGTTGGAGTCTCTAAATGATTATTATTGACATTTCATGAACATTTTCTGTTTGCCTTTTTAGAATGATCTATAATTATCTCTGCCTTACATCCCAATTCACACTGAATAAAAACCCCATTCACGTCTGCAATTTAGTTGGCCCTTTGTCCTTAAAGTACAAACATGCACATCTTGGACAGACATCTTTGTATGTTTAAAAAACATGTTTCTGTTTTGCTTTGTTCTGTTTTTCCTGTCTGCTACAATATTTTGTTTTAGGATATGGAGAAGGGATTTGCCTTTTTTATTTGGATATTGTTCAGCTTCCTTTTCTTTAAATTCATTATATATTCTTTATGTTCATTATATTCATTCATTCATTCAGTACTTTAGAAGTACTGAAAAAATTAAGGCTTCCTTAAAATATGTTACGGCTTCTTGCAATATACTTTAGTTCAACCAATGTGAAAGGATATTTTGAAAATTATCGAAAACTGTCAAGGAAATTCCTGGAATCCAGATTAATGTTACATAAATCTGAACTAATTAGATCTAATGGATTTTTAAAAATCCATCTATTTTTCTTTGATGACTCTAGATAGTTCTAGTTTCATTGGCATAATTTAATTGTTTTATGGTTAAATCTATACTATGGTTTCACATAATCACTTCATCTATACCAGAGTTCCCCAATGTTTCCAGCTTTGTGAACTGGCAAGGGGCAGAAGGGATAGTTTGTGTTGCGGTATCTGCTGTCCCGCATCAGGTGGGCTGCTCATGAAGGGGAGCACAGGAGGAAGAAAACACAGCAGGCTGGGT
>BHEV01033714.1:0-35324 GCA_004319985.1 Emydocephalus ijimae
AAGATTTTTCAAGATGTTATGCCTGGATTGTGCATTGTGTTTTTTGTAAAATTAATAAAATTTGTTTAAAAAAAAAAAGAAAATCCAATTCAAGCCTATTAACTGCAGGGAAGCAATTTTTCTCCCACCTCTCACTCAGCTCCAAGCATTCTAAATCTCTAGCCATCAGAGCCAGTAGTGAGGTTTCTCGGAAGTTGTAGGTAACCAGACACATTTCGCATTTCGACTTCACAGCAAAAAACAGCAGCAGAAAATATATCAGTAAGTCAGGTGTTGCTAAACTGGAAATGAAAGCTGTAATTTCCGTAGGATCACTGGGGCAAGGAACATTCTTTAATGGATGGAGTTTTCACCACTCTATCTTTTCACATTTGCTCCTAAAGTTATTTCTATCTCTCCCTTTTCAGTTTCATGGAGCAGTATTGGTCCATAAGTTTAATAAAGGAATATTAAAGTATAGAGAAGACATCAGTGTTCTGTCTATGGAAAGCCTTCTGAAACAACAGTTGATTTTATAATAATTCTCCAAATTAATGTTGATTTATAATTTATTTAAAGGCAACTACTTATTTTAAAATTAGTAGAAATATAATACATGCCAAAATTTATTCAATTTACCAATTTAACTGGTTTGATTTGAAATGGCATGTTCATTTCCGAGAATTTATTTCTAAAGATTTTCAGATATTTCCAAATTTTCCTAACTCACATATGTTGAACACCCCCAGATTGCTCATACTATTATTTCTTTAGTCTTACCTCTCATGGTTTTGAGATGTGTGTGTTATGTGTTATTCCTGTTACTGAGACCAACATTTTTGACCACCCAAATGGCCATCTAAACTGAGGAATCTCCACAGGCGCCACCAATGGCATAAAAACCATGGGTGTAACTGGGTGACCAAAGTCACAACCTTTTTTTTATGTAGGTGTGATAATAAAATGTATGGCAGAATGTTTCTATAGCCTATTACCAGACCTTGAGTGTTTCGGAACCAATGAGCGGATGAATGCACACACCCATCTCCACTTGTGTGAGCATCAGGCAAGCATATATATTTGTGTGCCATTTGCATGAGTGCCTGCTGCTCACATAAATGGAGCTGCACATGCCCACTACTCATGTGGAACCATCCCCCACCCCAATCCACAATGCCAGAAAAGTTGGGGAACTCAGTTCTATATATGGATAGAGTTTCTATAGCATAAAATTTGTCCACGTATATGTGTGTGTATCAATATGTACATAATCACCCTTTTTATTATTTATGTAATTGTTTTCTTGGTATGCTTGTTGGGGGGAAGGGGGGGGAGAGAGAAAATAGAGATAGGTAGGTAAGTAGGTAGGTAGACAGGCAGGCAGGAGAGAGGGAGGGAGGGGAGATGTGGGGAAGAGAAAAAATAGGATACTAGCTCAATGATTAACACTATCAGATATCTGTATCTTATCCTGCCTCTAATTTTTCATTTTTATATTACTATAGGCAGAATGTTGGCCAACATAGATCATCTCAGTGTGGCTGTGTTATGATTTTATAACTGAGTTTCAATATCTATCATTACTGCTAAAGAAAATAATAACATTTTGATTACTATTTTCCCATAGTAATGTACATTAATATGCAACTTTTGTTGTATGCTAAATTTTGCTTCACCTTTCTTCAGGGGCAGGTATATCCTTAATATGTATACTGGTATAATACACAAAAGATTATATATCTAGTTAACAGAAGAGTTTTCTCTACATTTAAGGCTCTTAATCTGTAGTTTTCCAAGACAGGAACAAACCCTGTCAACCCATGGTTTCTCTTATGTTGAGTCCCTTAAAGATGGATACTTTGTGATTGTATGACATCAACCAAATTGAACAGAGATACAGAATATTCCGCAATATTCCTCCAATTTAAAAAATGCAGTATTAAGCTAAAACTAAGCTTAACATAGGATAATATTAAATTTCAGAGAAGGATTCCAAAACTATGTCATATAAGAATAACATTCAACCAGTATACATTGAATGCATGTAGACTATGAAACAGAATCACATGATAAGTTCCACTCTGACTTTAGCATATTGAGAACTCTGTGCATGTCTAGTTGTAAATATCTTGGGATATCCAAGATATGTGTTTGGTAGATGGAGCTTATAGTATCGGTGAAACTCAAAAAATTAGAATATCGTGCAAAAGTTCATTTTTTTCAGTAATGCAACTTAAAAGGTGAAACTAATATATGAGATAGATTCATTACATACAAAGTAAGATAGTTCAAGCTGTGATTTATCATAATTGTGATGATTGACTTACAGCTCATGAAAACCCCAAATCGACAATCTCAGAAAATTAGAATATTACATGCAATCAATAAAACAAGGATTGTACACAGAACATTATTGGACCTCTGAAAAGTATAAGTATACATATGTACTCAGAACTTGGTCTGGGCCCCTTTTGCAGAAATTACTACCTCAATGCGGCGTGGCATGGAAGCTGTCAGCCTGTGGCACTGCTGAGGTGTTATGGAAGACCAAGGATGCTTCAATAATGGCCTTCAGCTCTTCTGCATTGTTCAATCTCATGTCTGTCATCTTTCTCTTGGCAATGCCCGGTACATTCTATATGGGATTCAGGTCAGGCAAGTTTGTTGGCCAATCAAGCACAGTAATCCCACAGTCATTGAACCAGGTTTTGGTGCTTTTGGCAGTGCTGGAAAATGAAATCAGCATCCCCATAAAGCTTATCTGCTGAAGGAAGCATGAAGTGCTCCAAAATCTCCTGGTAGACGGCTGTGTTGACCCTGGACTTAATGAAGCACAGTAGAACAATATCAGCAGATGACCTGGCTCCCCAAATCAACACAGACTGTGGAAACTTCACACTGGATTTCAAGCATCTTTCAGTGTGTGCCTCTCCATTCTTCCTCCAGACTCTGGGTCCTTGGTTTCCAAATGAGATGCAAAAGTTTCTCTCATCAGAAAAGAGGACATTGGACCACTGAGCAACAGACCAGTTCTGTTTTTCTTTAGCCCAGGTAAGACGCTTCTGATGTTTGTTGTTCAGGAGTGGCTTGACAAGAGGAATATGACATTTGAAGCCCATGTCCCGGATCCGTCTGTGTGTGGTGGCTCCTGATGCACTGACTCCAGCCTCGGTCCACTCCTTGTGAAAGTCCCCAACACTTTTGAATGGCTTTTTCCTGACAATCCTCTCCAGGCTGCGGTCATCCCTGCTGCTTGTGCATCTTTTTCTTCCACACTTTCCCCTTCCGCATAACTTTCTATTAATGTGCTTTGATACAGCACTTTGGGAACATCCAACTCCTTTTGCAATTACCTTTTGAGGCTTTCCCTCCTTATGGAGGGTGTCTATGATGGTTTTCTGCACAACTGTCAGGTCATCAGTCTTTCCCATGATTGTGCTTCCTACTGAACCAGACTGAGAGACCATTTAAAGGCTCAGGAACCCCTTGCAGGTGTTATGGCTTAATTAGCTGATGAGAGTGGGACATTTTGAGCCTAGAATATTGAACCTTTTCCCAATATTCTAATTTTCTGAGATTGTGGATCTAGGCTTTCATGAGCCATAATCATCTCAATTATGACAAATCACATCTTGAACTATCTTCTTTTGCATGTAATGAGTCTATCTCATATATTAGGTTCACCTTTTAAGTTGCATTACTGAAATAAATGAACTTTTGCACGATATTCTAATTTTTTGAATTTCACCTGTACTTCATCAATTTTGGTTTAAAAGAAAGGATTAATTGTTCCATGGTGCATATTTGCATTACAGATGATATTTTAATTTCAGATGATCTATACATCTTAATGCTCATTCAAAATTTCCATTTATTAGTTGCAAGCAACAAGTGTCACTTGCAGTTCCTTAGTATATCTTCAAATTCCTTCTAGATGGCATTCCTATTATCTCAATTTATATTGCTAACAGTTCCAAATGACAGTAGTTACCAAATCACTGATTGCACAATGGGAAACTGATACTTTGTTTTTATAAAGATGACCAGAAAATAGAGGCAGATTACAACACTGACCATTCATTTAACAAAATGTATATAAAGAACTTTTTTCTTCCTGATGTCTCTTTTCTGTTATTAAATAGGATCTGTTGTTAAAAAGTTCACTTCAGATGAGAGAGAAAATATATTTGCTAATATTGATATCGTTGGTAGATTGAAAATTCCAAGATATGCATTTTCTCCTGTAGTAGTTTTTCATATTATGTATGTATGTATTTTTGTTGTTTTTCTTTTAGGCTGTACTATGGCGGTACAAGTTTTCCCAGCTTAAAGGGTCTTCAGATGATGGCAAGAGCAAAATTAAATTTTTATTTCAAAATCCCGATACTAAGCAGATTGAAGCAAAGGTAAAGAGAAGAACAAAAATCCTTTCCTATTATCAAATTATTGGTAACTAAATAACAGGATGTACATATCGTCACCATTTTCTAACCAATTTGTCTGAGTCCAGAACTGGCATAGAAAGAGCATTCTGTAATGAGTTGAGAACTGGCAATATAATTTAAGAGAAGAAAAACGAGCTTGTGTAGTGATTAAAGCATCAGGTGGGCCATGAGTTCTATTCCTATATTCAGCCTGAAGCCAGCTGGGTGGGCAGGCACTCTCTCTGTCAGCCCTAGGAATGAGGCAAGGGCAATAACTTTCACAAAATGTTTCCAAGAAAACTGCAGGATTTGATCATACTGTCACTGGAAGTGAAAGTTAACTCAAAGGTGTGTGTGAGTGTGCGTGTGTGCACATGCACACACAAAGTAGGAGTAGCAAACAAAAAAAAGTAGAAAAAAGAAAAATCACTCATTTCTCTTTTAAAATATCAGGACTGATATGAGCCAATTATGGTACGTTCATTGTGTTATCACATCATATAGGCAGTAACTTCTGCTGCTGAAAAGTAGGAGATTGGAGGCTTGGAGGAAGAATCCGATAAATTTTATTATTTCCTAATTTTCCCTATTCATTAGGAATACATTGGATAAAATCTCCATTTCAAAAAAAATTCTCCTGTTTTGATGTCTAACTTCCAAAATAGGGATATGCTTGAGGAATAGCCTGGCTAAGAAATGGGTAAAAAGGCTCTTTATATACAATATTCTGATATTTTGTTCTTCTGATACACAAAGTCTTGAACACACAGATTTTAAAATTTGTTTCAACTTTACCATCAGAATTTTTCTGAGTTTCTGCAGATTGATAAAAAATAAAATACAAAAGTATGGAAACTGACATTTATTTTAGATTATTGAAAAGAGCAAACTGCAAGGATCGTATCCATCACATAGTATCTTTTTATTAATTATTTGGAAATGTAAAATAATTATAATTGTATATATATAATATATATAATTATAAATTTATATATTATAAAATCTAGATGTAAAGAAAGTAATTTTGTAGTAAGACAAAAATGTTTAGTTTCACAATGAATAATAGAACTGTGTGTATTATGAGTTTATTTGATTTTCCTAAGCCTTTGTGTTCATGTCTCTGCAAGCTACTTGGTGCTTTTACTACAATATATGATAAATAAATTTGTCTCTCATACCTGACCATTTTGCTTTCACTTTCAGGAATTGGAATTTTCAAATTTATTTGCAGTTCTGCATTGCATCCACTCATTCTTTGCAGCTAAAGTGGCATGTTTGGACCCGCTCTATGTTGGCAGTCAAGCCACAACTGCCACTACTTCTGCTTCTGTTGCTTCTTCTTCTTCTTCTGCTACTACTACTGCCACATCATCTGGCAGCTGCAAATTAAAACATATGACTTGATAACTCCCAGTCTTGTAGTTGTGTCCTTCCACAAGTATGTAAGACTGCTGTATAAATATTTATCAGCTTATTCCTTGGAGAACAGCAAGCATTAGAACTGAGTCAAGACATGTGGCACCTTTCTGTGGAACACGGTCATATGGGATCATAAATTAAATCTCAATTTTACAAAGCAGCAGTACACAATGAAGTTGAAAATCCCATTGTGGAACAATATATTTTTACTATAATTTGATTGTGCTTTGACAGCATTCAAAGAAAAAGAAACAAAAATAACTGATACATCACCATGCTTAAGCATTTAATACAATTTTCAAATCTCAATAATAATACAGCATCAGTATCATAATACAGTATCATTTCCTTGTTTCCAAATGTTTTTATATGACAATTTATTCAACTCTGTATTTGAAGTAAAATTCTCTTGATAGACTATATATGAAAGAATGCTAAGCAAAAGGCATAGAGCGTGTAAGACCAATGAAAAGTGAAAACTCCTTAAAAAAGAAAAAGAAAGCACCTTAAATATCATTGCAATTTTGTGTAATTTGGTCAATTTTATTTTACTTTCAAGCCATTATTGTAATGATCAATGTTTAGCCATATTAGGCCAACAGTTTTAAAATTAAATATAAATATATTGAAGCCATTCACAATTGAAACCTACAATATAAACCAGTTAGACTTTATATTCACAGAGAGCAGAAAAGGGCTTATGGGGGGATAGGAGGAATTTAAATAATTGTGTGTTCCTCTTACACAGTTGTTTCATAAAAACAAAATGTTGGAATATTTGTAACATTTGTCAGAGTGCCCCAATATACTTTATTTTTGTCTACATAAAATGTTGGATTACAAACGATTGAATGGGGGGGGGGTATCATTTTTTGTTTTTCCCTGGATTTATAATGTTTAGACTTTTCTTCTTCTTTCTGGTTTCATTTTAAGTGTTTCCTATTGCCTCTTTTTAATTATCACAACTGGAAGAGCTCAGGGCTAACAATTTGCAAATCCTGCTATATGGAAATTCTTTTCCTGCTATAGCAAGTTATTGTCCCCTGCCATTCAATCTAAAAAATATGAGCATTTATAACATCTACATTTTCTCAAACTTAACATTTTATTCTGGAGTAGAATTTTGAAACTGAAGTATTAAAATGAAACAGTAGTGACTTAAAATTCTTAGCTTTAAATCAGATTGCTTTGACCTGGCAACTCTTAATGGACAAGGACGACAGCTTCCAGGTGCAGGTGTCCATTCTAAGACACACTGACATCACATGTATCATTGTCCCAATGATATTGGTTATACTGATGCAAATTACATAATACATGTCACTTGCATAACAACATCCTAAAACTTGTGCTGTCTCTTGCCTTCCTGTGTGTACACCTACTTTCAACAGCATTCTGCAGAAAAATTCCAAAAGTTTCTATCTCAGTATATTTGGGTTCATTAGTTTTTGGAAGGTTGCCTTAAATTCACAAAGTATTGTATTTCCAGATACAGATTTGATTTATTGGTGAAATCTAGTATTCAGAATGCTTTTAATATAACTTAATTAGACGATAATGTTACATTATGCTTCCTGTTATTACATTTTATAAAGAAATTTCTTACAATCTGCCAGATTTTGTTCTTAATTCCCAAACACACTGATTTACTCTTGTACAAAGTTTAATTATAAACTCTTGTACAAAGTTTAATTTTTAAATGCAATTTTCATATTGTCTATCAAAAAGCAGCTAAGAAATAAGTCCCTTATTCTTATAAGGGACTTATTTACATTTTTGTAGCTTAACTGACAATTATTAAAAATGATCCTACAATAAACCAGTTTTTTTTTTTAAATTCTCATAGTAGTTAGGAAAAGAATTGAGTTCTAAAAGTTCTAAAAAAAAACCTAAGATGGAATTCTTATCATTCTAATCCTAAACATATAATAATCCCTTTCTAGATGTCTTCTTTAATAATTATCATCTTCAACTATAATATGTATAGACTGATTTTAATATACTCCTTATATGTGAAATATCAAGGGTTTGGAAAAGCAAATAAGAACACTTTTTGCTCATAATGTAAGGACTGGGTAGAACCTTCAAAACAGATGTTTAATAACTCATGGTAGGAAAAAGCATGGCCAAGTCGCTGTTCATACATTCAGGGGTAGCTGAGAGGAGCTTAGGGAGCAGCTATGGAAAAAGAAACATGACTGCTTTTGTGTGTTTGTGTGTGTGTGTGTAGAAGAGAGGAGAGATATTTGAAAGTGCTTACAGTATTTCAACATATTTGCATAATCTGAGTAAGAAGAGAGTTGCTGTCTGACAACAAAGTGATTGTCCTAAATGCATTAGAAGAGCTGGCCACTGTGATATAACATTTTCTGTGTACTTTGTGCACACACACAAAATAACTAAAAGGAGGTACTTAAATTATTGAGGTGAAATTGTAAATTTTGAACTATTATACGAGTCAATAACCTGCTTAGGTTCCAACGAACAATTATGCTTTTCTTTCCATTAAATAAGCTTAGTTTTTCACTGGGCATCACCATGCATGAATTAAGGGTGCATAAACAAGATTTAAATCAGTGTAACCAAATTTTATGTACAATTCTCTATTGCCATTAATCCAAAAATGCACAGGAATAACTTGGTTCTCTCTAGAGCATTCTAAATTTTGTATTATTTTATTTTCCATCAAAGTTAGTTCATCTCTACTTCTTTTGCCCCATCATGATTTACTACAAAAAAACGGGATGTGAGTTATTGGTATTACCTAAACAAAATAATATATGTTATAATCAGGAAGCTGTATCATGGTTCGTGTATATGCTGTATAGTAGAATACAAATTCTGTGAAATTGGAATATTATAACATTTTGCTAGGATGTTACTTAGCAATGTAACGTGATATATCAAAATACTTTCCTTGTACATGTATCATATTGGCACAAGGAGAGTTGGCCTATGATATGGGAAAACAAAGCCAAGATTCATTAGTATCAACTATTTGATGCAAACACAGCCATTTGTAGGAAGTTTATCATAGCATTTACTGAAATTATCCCATATTGTTTACAATTAATAATTCATAATAGCGTCTGACAGAATGACCCATTAGTCATTGGATTTGTCCATTTTTTGAATTGTCTAAATCAAGGAATCAATATGTTGATTCATTATATAAATTCACAACCACTATCTTTGGGGGAAAACATTCTAAA
Source organism: Emydocephalus ijimae (assembly GCA_004319985.1). NCBI lineage: Eukaryota > Metazoa > Chordata > Lepidosauria > Squamata > Elapidae > Emydocephalus > Emydocephalus ijimae. The sequence goes on from BHEV01033714.1 coordinate 9,035, forward strand.
TATTTATAACTGGAATAAAAAAATATACTGACTTTAATAGAACCAGTGAAAAGTCAAGTATATGTAAAGCATGATTACATACAAAACAGCTACATTTATTATTCAACTTGTAATTCATGTAACAAAGAATATTCATTAATGGAATTATCTTGATTGTGCCTTAAAAAAATTATTGACATTCTGCACAATTATAGTATAATTACAATATATTCTTATAGTTGTGACCAGTATACCTGGTCATATGTCCCAAACTGGCTGCAATGAAATTATGTTAAAAGCCATAAAACAACATGACATTCAAATAGATCGATTTGAATTACATACCCAATTAGAATTAAGGGAGTAATTACCTCGTCATACTTCATTTATTTAATGATTATATAATTTATTAATTGCTTGAAAAATGTAGCATTATCATTTAAAATGAATATTTGAAGTCCACACATTTTAAAATAATCGAGGTTGAGAAACACTATTCTAAAGATCCTATACAAAGTAGAGAGGAAGTATCTGTGGTATTCAGTGGAGTCTCCCGTCCTCTGAGGTTGCTCCTGGGTGAAAAAGCAAGAGACAAAAAAGCCATAAAAAATGTGAAGACTCTGGAACCCAGTAATAGAATAATAGAAACAGAAAAGGATAGCTTAAGCTTGCAATATGAGTTATTTTGAAAAGAGCATTTACATTTAAATGAAATGTCACCTTTCTATTTTTAAAGCCACAACATAGAGCAAATATTGTTCATTTTAATATGAAGATTTCAGATTCATTGTTTCAATAGGCATTTTTAAACTATAACTTTTCTTGAAATGTTCAGAACTTCAGATATTGAGGAGGATGCATAGATGTCATAGGATAGGTAACATTATTTGACAAACAATTGCAGTGGTGGGATTCAAATTTTTTTCCTACCAGTTCTGTGGGTGTGGCTTGGTGAGTGTGGCAGGGGAAGAATACTGTAAAATCTCCAGTCAGAGGTAGCATTTGCTGGTTCTCCGAACTACTCAAAATTTCTGCTACCAGTTCTCCAGAACTGATCAGAACCTGCTGAATACCACCTCTGGAGTGGTGATATTAGGAGACTGTGACTTCAGTCACTTCATAAGCACAAAGTCACCTAAGGAACCAATCATGGGGAAGTTACTCACTTTCAGCCCTAGGAAGGAGGCAGTAGCAAGCCAATCCTACCACCACCACCACCCAGAAATATCTTGACAAGAAAAGTGCAGAAACTAATCTAGGAAGAATCACCAGGAGACAAAAACCAATTTGAAAACTCACACACACATACACATACACACACACACACACGAAACCCACATAGTTTAAAATAGCTCAGAATATTCAGATGGAAAAGAAATTGGTATTTTAGATGCTAAACTTCCTAACTGAAAAAGATGAAGATAGCAAGGGAAGGAATGGGATTAATATTTAATGAAGTCATCAAAGTATGTAGTCATGAAGGAGCATTCACCTATTTTTCTTTAAAACTTTTTTTTCTCTATAAACCATTTTAAAAGAGAAGACACAGAATATTACAATTTCTAGAGAACCGTATTTATGACTCTGGCACTCCCAGAACAAATGCTCTGACTATAGTGACTCCAGATTCCCAGTTTTAATATGGTGATCTGTAGTAATAAGCTGTTGTGTGCAAATTGCTTGCAACTAATCTTCTATATTGAAATCTATAGTACATTATAGTACATTATCTTACAGAAGCCTGTATACAACTGGATACAAACAACGAAGGCTTCTTCACTTTAGACAACAAAACTAATGATATAAAGAATGAAGCAGTCTGATGCCACTGTTGGTAGTGCTTACAATAACTTTGTAATACATTCTTCAGGTGAATAAAATATAAAATGTTCTTAACGTTTCATATAATAGTAGATTCAGTAATGTTTTTCAATAATACAGTATATATCAGTTCTGCTGCCACTCACAGCAAATTGTACTACAATTCTTAGGCTATTCTGTGTTATGGAAGACAGGAGCAAAGGGCACAAGGAAACATTTAAATAAAAATATTGATGGCAGAGAATGTTATAGCATGTGGCTGGTTATTTGAATTGAAATAATGTGTTCAAGGGTCTTCATTTGGAGTCTGCAGACATTTAAAGTTGACAATTCTGATTTTCATGAAAATAATTTGCAGTGTTTTAATAATATCAATTACCTTTAGAAAATGAATCCCAATGGAAATGACTGAAAATTGCATGAAATTTATATTTTTTATGTTACAAAAGAGAAAATGCTTTGATTTGCTTGGGTTCAGATATTGGCCTACAGTTCAGACATAGATTATTCCTGTTGACAAAGTGCTCTTGAATCAGTGTGCACACAGAATCACAGTGATTGCAGTCAGATCAATGCAAGCACAAAACCCCTAGCAAATATCTGCACTGAATGAAGAAATGTCTCATGAGTTTGTACGCATGCTTTCTTCCTTTTGATACAAACAGAGCCACTGAACAATCTGTGACAGAGCAGCAAGTTAAAGTATTGAAAAGGTTTACTTATAAAATTTAATTGGTCACAGGATTATAACCAAAATTTGTCTCCAAATAACATGAACGAGAAATGAACAAAATTGTCATATGGTTATTATTAATCAATGAGAAGCTTTCTTGATTTAAAGTGTTGTCCCATTCAAATATTCTAAAGTTATCATTTTTAATCATTCTTATAATACTAAATTCTCAAACATTACTGAACAACATTGTTGCATTTATTTCTATAGTTTTAAGCATATTTTTCTCTCACTTTATGATATAATTATGTCTAAGTAATATGTATATACAGTATATATAGGGTTGGAAAATGACTATTTTTGAAGGCGATACAATTTCTTGGCAAAGAATATTAAAATAACATCAGCTATGTTTCCCCTTATATAAAAAATGATCAGATTTAGGTTTATTCTCATTGCTTTGTATGTTGTAATATCTCATACATTTTAAATACTGACTGGGGGAAATGGCAGAGCAAATGTAAGATAAAGTATTATATATTTTATAAATACTGAAGTTTAAAAGACCTCATGAAATGTTCTAAATATTTATTTTGTTTTTAGTTACATTTGTGGCGATTTGTAATGTTTTGTGACTCATAAGCTATCTAGCTGTTTAAGCTCCTCAGCATCCCTCTAATAAAACCTTTCCTGTTTCATTTTGTTTCCTTTATTTGTAATCAACTGTAATCAAAACAAAAATAAAACACATTTTTAAACTATTTCCGAAGTATCTGCTTATATAATATGTTTATTGTATATGCCTTCACTGTGCATTCAAAGTTTTGTACTCAGGGCCAGCTCCAGGCTCAAACTAGGGTTCAGGGGAGCCAAATTTTAGGGAGCACCAAAATTGAAAAGACTTCTCAAAATTCAATACAAAGTAAAAAACTGTAATCATATATTCTAACCATTGGAATGTCTGAAGAGGAAAATATGCGTAAAATCAAAAGTGTAAAACTTAAAAAAAAAAAAAAGAATCAAGAAGGGGTCTTTTTTAAATGCCTAAAAAATTGGAAAATGAACCAAACCAGAGAACACCAGAGTACAACTGGCTCAGGTGCCAAAATGTCTAGAGCCAGCCTTGTTTGTGTTGTTATGTAATACATGTGTACTATATACTAGGTCTGGTCCAGTGGTGGTATTCAATTTTTTTTACTACCAGTTCTGTGGGCATGGCTTGGTGGGTATGGTGTGACTTGGTGGGCAGGGTTTGGTGGGCGTGGCAGGGGAAGGATACTGCAAAATCCCATTCCCTCCCCACCCCACTAACCTGCTTTCCAGCTCCATTCTCCTGTGCAGGGCAACCAAAGAAGACCCAGCCAATAAGCTGAGACTCGTGAGGCAGAGAATAGATGGGGGTGGGGCCAGTTAGAGAAGGTATTTGCCGTTTCTCCGAATTACTCAAGATTTCCACTACCAGTTCTCCAGAACCACCTCTAGTCTAGTCACATCTTTTAAAGGAGCCATTTTGTATCACTTGAAAAAACACTTTTTCAACCGTTAGAACTTTTTGCATCACTCTGCAGACTTATTAAGCATTGCACTTTAAAATCAGCAAATTTTAAATACGAAGGACTGATTTTGGCAATCAGGTTTGGAATAACGTACAGGTAGTGCTCAAGATATCACAGGTCACTTAATGAATGTTCAAAGTTGTTATGTTTGGAGCATGGGTGAGAAAGAATGGAGATGAGCCGCTGAAACGGAGAACTTCAACTCTTTATTTACATGGTGTGACAGCTCAAAACTCAATGACTGCAACAGCCTTCCTTATATAGGCAACTTACTAACTATTTAACCAATGAAAACCTGGGAGCGCTAGCTCCATTGACCAATGAGAACGGTTCGTTAATGGCCAATCAGATTCTCCTGAACGGACCAATCTGATCTTGCCATTTAACAGCCAATCAGAAGTGCAGGGCCAGAACCCTGCACTTGACTTCAAGCTCAAGATAACTTTATTATACATTTATTCATTCACAACATCCCTTCCCCCCAGGTTCCATTTACAGGGTGGGGTTACGTAGTCCTTGAGGTAGGACAGTTGTTTCGTTGGTCTATTTGATTTCCATTGTGCACTCGGTATTTGGCTGCACTCTTTTTGAGGTACGGCGTTGTTTGGCGAAAGGGGTGTCTCTGACTCTGAGTTTGAGTTTTTGTTGTCACCAACATCTTCGGTATCACCCTGAGGTGATTTCACTCCCATCTCTGATTCTTCTTCTTGAGTTTCTGTTCCGCTATTGTTCCCTTCAAAAAGGTTTTCTGCTAATTGAAGTTCCTCTAGTTCATCTTCCTCTGTATCCCCCCCCCCCCCCCAGTCTGGTTATCAGGGGATTTGGAGATCCCTGACCGCAGCCTTGATCGTAGTTGATCGATATGGTGCTTCCATAATCTATCATCACGGCATTGTACAAGGTATGATCTCGGGCCGGTTACACGGACCACAGTCGCTTCTACCCACAACGGATCACCCAATAAATTTTTAGCGAATACCAAATTGCCTACCTGGAAGGTACGGCATCGGATGCTGGATCCGTGTGGTTTCTCCGGTTCGTACGCTGGGTGTAACCGGTCAAGGTGGGAGTGGAGCTTTCGTCCCATTAGCAGCTCGGTGGGAGTTTTGTTGGTGACGCTCTGCGGAGTGATATGCTGTAAAAAGAGGATTCAGTTTATCTTTTCGTCGATGTTATCATAGTCCACTTTTTGTAGCGTTTTCTTGATGAATTGTACCATGCGCTCAGCCCTCCCGTTGGCCACAGATGCGCAGGTGAAGTCAGTGCATGTTGAATACCGCGGTCTGCCAGGTACTGTTCAAAAGACAGCGCGGTAAATTGGGGCCCGTTGTCGGATACCAGAACGTCTGGTAATCCGTGGGTTGCAAACAGTCTCTACAGTTTCTCAATAACCGCTTCGGTTGTCGTATTCTTCATTCAGTGGATCTCGAGCCAGTTTGAGTAGGTGTCCACGGTTAGCAAGAAGGTGTGCCTTTGGTCGGCCCAGCAAAGTCCAAATGGATACGGGACCAAGGTCCCCGTGGTGTTTCCCATTCGGTTGCGATTGCCTTTGGTGGCGCGTTGCTTACTTCCTGGCATCTATGACAAGCTTTGACCCAAGTCTCGATTTGCTTGTCGATGCCTGGCCACCACGCGTAGCTTCGTGCGAGGGCTTTCATGCGCACGATGCCGGGGTGGCCATCATGCAAGGTTCTCAGTACTGCTTGTCAGAGTTGCTCTGGGAGGACGACTCTATCGCCGCAGATGATGCAGCCCTTTTGAGAAAACAACTCTGTTGGCTTTTGAATGGTGTGAAGTCGTCTGGTACTTGGTCCAATGGCCATCCGCGTTCCACCCAACTGAGGACTCGTGCTAAGGCGGGGTCGCGCTTTGTTTCTCTCGTGATATCACGGACGGTTAATGGCGGTGTACAAAGTGCCTCGATCTGTAACGTTGTCACTGTGGGCACGGGGTCGTCGATAGTCTCTGGAAGCAGTGCTCGGCTCAATGCATCGGCGTGGGGAATGGCTTTCCCTGGGCGGTATTGCAGCCGATAATTATAAGCAGCTAAGAATTCTGACCAGCGAGTCATTCTGGGAGATAATATATAGGAGGTTGCCTTATCTCCCACTATTATTCCCAGCAAAGGTTTGTGGTCAGTCACTGTTGTAAAAACCCGGCCGTACACATACTCATGGAATCTTTTGACAGCAGACACAATTGCAAGGGCTTCCTTATCAATCTGGCTAGAATTTCGCTCAGTTTTTGAAAGCGTCTTTGAAAAATAGGCAACAGGGGCTTTGCTACCGTAAGGCAGTACGTGACTCAAAATGGTGCCCACTCCGAAAGGCAATGCATCACACGTGATAGTTAACGGCAAGGTCTCATTGTACTGCATTTGTACAGCATCAGAAGTCAGTAGTTTTTTCACATTACGGAACGCCTGCTCTTCTCTATGACCCCATACCCAAATCGCTTTTTTGTCCAGTAAACGATGTAAGGGTTCAGCAACAGTCGCTTTGTGCAGCAGGAATACGTTATAAAAGTTGATAAGGCCTAGAAACGCCTGGAGGTCGGCCTTATTCCGGGGTCGGGGAGCGTTTATTATTGCTCTCAATTAGCTATCGGTAGGATGAATGCCCTGACTGTCAATTAAATACCCTAAAAATTCAACACGATCAGTAGATAGCTTACACTTATTTTTCTTCACTTTAAGACCTGCGTCTTTGAATTTCTGGAGGACCAATTTCAAATGATCCCGTAAAATTTTTGAAGTAGGGGCAGCAATTAACACATCGTCAAAGTAGGGGACAACGCCTTTAATCCCTTGTAATAGTCTTTCTATCAGGCTCTGGAAAATCCTCGGGGCTACACTCACTCCAAATTGGAGCCGTGTACATTTAAAGGCACCTCGGTGCGTCACGATCGTCTGTGCCTGTGCCGTTTTTTCATCAACCAGCAATTGCTGGTACGCCTGAGCTAAGTCTAGTTTAGCGAAGACTTTTCCGCCCCCCAGGGAATGAAGGAGGTGCTGCACCACCGGCACCGGATATGTGTTTTGCTGCAGGGCGTGGTTCAGGGTGGCTTGGTAGTCCCCACAAATTCTAATCGACCCATCCGGCTTAATGGGTGTCACGATTGGGGTTTCCCAGGGAGAGTGATCAGTTGGCTCCAACACTCCCTGGGCTATTAACTTATCAAGCTGTTCGTCCATTTTTGGTTTTAGGGCAAACAGAACTCGACGAGGCTTAAGGCGGATGGGAGCTATTTTTGGATTAAGGTTAAATGATATTGGGGTCCCTTTGTACTCGCCTAGCTTTTCTGCGAAGATGTCTTTGAATTCATGGACGAGGTCCTCTTCCCAGTCACTGCTGCTGATTCGGTTAATGCCTGCCACTTCAATGCCGAGTGGCGCGAACCATTGGAGGCTTAACAGGCTAGGCCAGTCCTTGTCGATTACTGTCAGGGGTAAGTACGCTGTGCGGTTTTTGAACGTGATGCGGACTCAACTGGTTCCTACAACTGGAATCCTATTCCCCTGATAGTCTTTAAGGATGAGTCTTTGGGAACGGAGATCTTGGCGTCGGATAGTAGGGATGAGTTGCTTGAGGGTCTTCCAGGAAACCATCGAGAGAGACGATCCTGAGTCGACTTCCATCTGGCAGGGCTGATTTTCGATGGCCACTTTAATTCAGATTTTCTTCGCATCCAAGGAAGAGGCGTGACCGATAGTAATAGTTTGGTGAGCCTCTTTTTGCTTCGTGGGGCGGTTTAAGGTTTGGTTTCTGTCGGAGTGGTTCACTGGTTCTCGCCTTACAGGACGGTTTCCTGTCAGTTGGCGATATTTGGCCCCCTTCGAGGTCTGGCTGGGTCCTAGGAGACTTCTACAGACCCGTCCGATATGGCCTCGTTTCCCGCACTCATGGCAGAGCGCGTCACGGAATTTGCATTCGGACCTGGGATGGCTGGCCCCACAGCCAGCGCACAGGTGTTGGGACTTCGGGTAATGGTCCCGATCAGACCGCAGTTGATGGACCTCTTCTTCGTCGCTGTCTGATGACAAAGAGAGGTCCTCATGGTGGGCCGTTATTAGCTGCCCTTCTGTCTTGGGTAAAAGTTTGCTGGTCGGTTGGTGAACCGGGGCGTGGCTACGGCGCATTCGGACAGCCAACTTCTTGGTTGCTTCCGCTGCAGTGGCTTCAGCGATGGCGTCTTTAAGGCTGATGTCGCCCTTCGCCATCAGCTTACTCTGCGTGTGCGGTAACTCTAAACCCAGAATTTCTCGGTCTCTCAGGGCTTCTTCGAGGTCAGCAAAATCACATAGGCCTCCCAGATTCTGGAGATCTGCGACGAAATCTATAATACTCTCTCCTTTCCGCTGGTCCCTCTGGTAAAATTCATGGTGCCTCACAAGTGTTGGCACGGTCGGTGTATAGTGGGCTCTCAGTAGGGGTTCAAGGACGTCCCAGTCCATAGATTTTACTTCTGCCGGTTTCACTCATGCCTTAGCCATCTTGAATACGCTCGGCCCACAATGCATTAGGAATACCGCCCGTCTCTTCCCGGTTGTGGCATCCTTCAAATTGTTGGTTTCCAAGAACATTTGGAAACGATCCATGTAGGAGTCCCAGTCTTCTTGCGCTGGGTCGAATGGAGTGGGTGGTATGACGCCGCCGGACATGGTTCTGCCTTTGTGCGCTTTTCAGCCACGTGCTCGGTTATCTTCTTCGTTGTTCAGTTAGCTCTGACGTCTCCACATCCCATCCTTGTTGCCAGTGTTATGTTTGGAGCATGGGCGAGAAAGAATGGAGATGAGCCGCTGAAACGGAGAACTTCAATTCTTTATTTACATGGTGTGACAGCTCAAAACTCAATGGCTGCAACAGCTTTCCTTATATAGGCAACTTACTAACTATTTAACCAATGAAAACCTGGGAGCGCTAGCTCCGTTGACCAATGAGAACGGTTCGTTAATGGCCAATCAGATTCTCCTGAACGGACCAATCTGATCTTGCCATTTAACAGCCAATCAGAAGTGCAGGGCCAGAACCCTGCACTTGACTTCAAGCTCAAGATAACTTTATTATACATTTATTCATTCACAACAAAAGTTATAATAGATGCCTCCCTCAAAATTACATACCACCCTATTTCAAAGTTACGAAGGCTGCAATAACCTGCAGTCATTCACCCTTACAATTAAAACAGGTACACTGCAGCACCCCTGACTTTCTCCCTTCCCATTACACCACACATGCCCACCACCCCTACACTTACCCCTTGAAGCTCTCCAGACCTCATTTTGGAAAGGAGAGCCCCAGAATAATTCCAGAATTATATCAGGCAGCCAAGCAATAATTCCCTCTGGAAAGCCTTGAAAGTCTTCAAAAGGTAAGCAGGATGTTTGGCCTGGTGAGGTGGAAATCAGGCCTAAGACTTGGAGGGATCTCATAGTAGTGGGAAAAGGTGTGTGGACCCAAGTAATGGGAAAGAGAATATAGGCTGTCTTGCAGGGGTGGAGGAGGCCTTGGAGGGGGGGGCAGGGCACAAGACCTGCAAGAGCCTCCCTCAACCCTGAGGCACTGTTGAATGACTCATGTATTTGTTTAAAAATTCACTGGAAGACCAAAGATGTTATAATAATAAAAGATAATAACAAGTAATCAGAGTTAGAAGGGCCCTTGTAGGTCATCTAGTCCAACCCCCCGCCCAAGCGGGAGACCCTACACCATTTCTGACAAATGGCAGTTCAATCTCTTCTTAAAAGTCTCAAGTGATGGCACTCCCACAACTTCTGAGAGCAAGGTGTTCCATTGGTTGATTTTTCTCACTGTCAGAAAGTTTCTCCTTATTTCCAGGTTAAATCTCTTTGGGGGATGTTGGGGGGGGTTTGCTTCATTTAATGATTATCAAGACATGCAATTACATGCAAGACATGTAATTAGCAGGCTCTATTACAGTCCTACCATGAACATTATACCAGAAAAATAAAAATCTTGTGTCAATTTTCTGAGTGTAATATTCACAGTCAGTGTGATATTTATCAAAAGTTAACCAATCTTCAATTTCACCTCCTTGCTGTCTGTTGCTAAAGAGCTTGGCGAACAGATGTTTCAACAAAAACCATTCAGATTCCCAGTGCTCATGACTTCTTGATCTTCTTTGCCCTTTTCTCCACTGCTTTTGCTGTTATTAAAAGTTTTTTTTTTAAGTTCGGATTTTTTTTTTATTTCCATCCATCTCCTTTACCCCATGCTGCATTGTTGTTCTATTGCTTTGACTTATCCCATAGCTGCCTCCAGAACTGCACTGTTTTTTTCTTTATCAGGTATTGACTGGTTCATTGCAGTCTCTCCATTCATGGAGTGATATAAACATTTCTGAGTCAATTGAAATTGGAGATTCTGACTACAGTGTGCAATTCAAATATGTTGGCTGATTTTCTTGACTTATTTATTCCTTTATCATTTCCAACACTTCATTGCTCTTCCTTGTTTCTAGCTGATGCTTCTTGATGACAGATTGTTGGTCATCTTCTTTTTCAACTTCTTTTTTTTTTCATCTGTTGTAGTTTGCTTGTATCTGAGCTTAGCATGCTAATCTTATTTCCCAATCTTAGGTTCCATTTTGTCTGGCTTTTTTTTTTTCTTGTTTGTTGATTTTTTTCATCCAATGTATTCAGCTGTAACTTCAGCCGTGCTGTACATTAGTTGTTGTTTTTTTTCTTGCAGTGAGCTAGTGGTTGTATTTGATATTAGATACGTATGCCTGCTTTTTTTTGTAACAAGCTTCAATTCAGACAACCTTATTCTGTTGTGTTCGTGTTGTTCTAGATGCTCAGATGTTCACTGTTCCAATTCATCTTGTTTTTCAGTTAGGGATATTTCTAGGAAGAAGGCAGAGAAGAGGGTGCCTAATTTGGGACTGAAAACAATTCAATAGTGGTGCCAACTTCTACATTACTAATTCGCTCTTGTTTGTCTCTACAGTTTGAGCTACTTTTGGCAAGGCTTTGATTTCTTTGCCCTGGATAGACCTTTGCAGTTCTTCCAATTCTATTTCTGTGAATACTTTATTTCATATTATAAACCAGTGTTGATCTGCTAGCCTTTATTATGTTATTTCTTTCACTTGGTGTTGTTCTTTCCAGAACTGGTGTATTCTTTTCAGATATCCTCATTCCCATTGATCTTTGACAATAACAGATCATTATTTCTTTGCTTGCAGTCTTTGTATATTTGCAACAGATAAACAGCAACTGCTGACCTCTGCTGAGATCTGTGACCTATGGTTGAATTTCTGGCATAGTTCTCATCTTCCTTGGAGTACATTAAGTTCCACAATCATGTCAAGGTAGTGCAACACTGGGGGTCTTTCTAATAGAAAAATGATTTATTCTTTTTCCTTCCTTTTTAATCTGAATCAAAATCTTCATTAAGACTCACCACTAAAATGCTAACAAATAAGAAACAAAGTCCTCTTTCTCTCTCAGATATGCTCCAGCTATTAGAAGATAAAATCTCTGATTCTCAGGGAACTAGGGAAAATAAGGATTTATAGCTTCAATGAATATGCACATATCCAAGAACATCACAGGGAAAAGTGAAAAAAAATGCAGTGGCTACACCCATGCAATCCCTGCCTGATGAACTAAAAAGAACAAAGCTTTGATTACATGGCTTTTAGCTGTCATCTTGACTTTTTTTTATATGGAGAAAGCTATTTCAAGATTGAGATTAAACTATTATTAAAATATTTGAGGGATCCTTGATTACTGATTTTTCTCCAACTACCTTTGCCCTTTCTGAGCCTTTGTATCAGTACAGGTATCCCTACAAAAATACAAGTAGGAATTAATAAAGAGAACTAGGCATCAATTTGGATCCAAGTGTGTTTATTCCCATAATGCAGTGGGAAATCTATATTTGTCCTTGCAGCAAATGGAAAACCATCCCTATATTGGCATTCTACACTACACAAATTTGAAAATTTTACTAAGAAATGAATCACCTCAATTTTGATTTAATTTGAAACTATACCTAGTAGATCAACAAACTGCTTACTTATTAAACTAATCTGTGTTATTTTATAATGTATCAGTCTTGTCATTAAAACTGAATAAACAATTTTATCATACTATGGATTACCATAATCTTCTTAGTGCTTTGATGCAATAATATATGATTGGCATTGGAAGGAATCAATCTTGAAAAAATATTCTAATTGTATTGGATTAGTTTAATATTTTTGTAAACATTAAGCCATCCTATTTTGTTAACTGGCTCACAAATTGGAATGATCAGGGTAATATATGTATATATATATTACCAAAAAATTGTTCTTACAAGATCTGTTTCTTCTATCTGATTGATAATATGCTCCCATCCATAAGCAACATCTGACTATAACTATCCAATGCACTTTTTCTACTGAATCCACACATGGATCAGCTTGTTTATATCATATTAACTGAAGATAAAAATGATTTAATTCTTCTTGAATCCCAAAGAATTGTGGAGATTTATCCAGCCCAGGACTAGATAAAAATTGCACCAGAGGAGTTACTGTTATTGGCCTTGAATGATTAAAAAAAAGATTTACTCAATGTTGAAATATTTTTGTTATCTCACTTGCTCCATATTTTCTTCCTACCAAATACAAAAAATTGCTGATATCCATAATCTTCTTATGCATTTGTACCATGCTGCTGAATGAAATTATTGAGTACAAGGTGTTGATTATTACTTGCCATTGCTTTATATTTAGGATTAAAGATGGATAATTTTAAACAAAGATTGGCTCAGGCTTCAGTTATTGGATACAAACTGTATAGATCTAAAAAACTAATTTATTTACTTTTTAAGAAAGCAAGAAGGATGAAGAAGATGAAGTAGATATTGATTGATTAATTGGTTGATTCATCATTCATTCATACAGCCATTCATTCAATTTAAATGGCCTCCCATCCCAAACATATGATTCTGGTGACTAACAAAGAATTAAAACAAGATAAAAAGTAACAAGTATCTAATAGGAGCAATGACATATGCTTACATCAGAATCAATTACTTATGAGACCCTCATCTAGATGCTAGATATTTCTCTGAATTTTCTCTCACTGCGCTTATCTATATCTGCAATCTTCAGTTGTCTAATAAGATTGGTTATGTAGGTAGCAGGATAAAGTTAATCTATATCAAAAATATAAAACCAGTTTCTATGTAATGGTTTTACAATTTTGTCTAGCCTTCCTTCACTACTATTTCTGTTTGCAGTTTGTGTGATGAAATAAAACTGATCAATAAAGATAACAGATGTCTATTCTTGAAATCCATGGCTTCTCTCTTCTGTGGATCACCAAAGTGAGAAGGAGTTATGTGCTGACTGGAAATTAGCAACTGCAGAACACAGAAACTATTAGAGGGATTGTCTATGTGAGATAAAATAATTGCCACAATACATTTCTGCAGGGCTATTAAAAGAATATAAAATTCCAATTCTTCTTGAATGTGTTTGTAATGCTTCAAGGGCAAAAGCAAGGAATCCCTGTGCCTTTGTGGAGTGATAATTCCCAGGGACTCTCCTAGTTCTTGGATTATATGTCATTTCAAATCACTCAATGTCATTTGGGAACATTATCCAAGTGAAACTTGCAGAGTGAAAGAGGTTCAAAGCAAGGTCAGCCGATCAGTAAGTAATCCCAAAAGTTGGTTAAAACAGTAAAAGTGTAGACTATGCTCAGTGAGTTAGGGCTCCACCAAGAGGACTCTACCCAGGAAACACTACAAAGAGACCTCCCTACAGTACATAACATCATCTGCCCATATGATTTTCATCAATATATTTTGATGAGAACTAAGAATAGCAAACAAATTTTATGATAAGATGCATTAATATTATATATATGATCATTCAATATCATGTTTTAACAATAACATTTTGTTTTCTGATTCACTTCAAGTAAATCTTCCGGCTATGATTTTACAACCAAGGCAAAAACGGAATATTTCAATGCTATCCATGAATGTCCAAAAGTCAGCATTCACAAATCCCTGTTTCGACCTATTAGTCAGCCTAAGACAGATGTGAAAAGTCATTAAAGTAAGCATTAACTAATTAACATTAACTAATAAATGTATTGTAACACTGAACTTTACATCATAGAAAATATTAATTCCATTAACCTTTGCACACTTGTATTTTATAATATTTGTGGTTTTTTATTTAAATAGATTATGAAAAGATTGCTTAAATTACTGTTGCATTTTTAAACCAAGACTTTAGCTATTTCACTATGGTGAAAGTCATTCATTTCTGCCTGGCACTGCACATCATGGTTTCCATGGTACAGTATACAGAATATCTTACTGAGATTGACTCCCAACCTCCTGATTTCCCTTAAGCAATAGCAGTAACACTAAACTTATATAGAACCACTTTATAGTGCTTTACAACTTTCTTGAAGTGGTTTATAGAGTTGGCATATTTCCCCCAACAATCTGTGTCCTCATTTTTCCAACCTCAAAAGGATGAAAGGCTGAGTCAACCTTGAGCTAATTAGGATTGAACTGCTGGCAGTCAGCAGAATTATTCTGCAATGCTTCATTCTAACCACTGTGCCACCATGGTGCCTGATGATCTAACTCTACCAGTTGGCTTGGGGCCCCAATGGGGAAATATCATACTGGAGGTGTCTCCCTGTCCCTCACCATGTTTTAATCGTAATCTGTATTTTTTACTGTGATTAATTATACATATAATTTTATGGCTTTATTGCTTTTAATGTTGTAAGCCACTCAGTCACCTTGCATGAGAAGGGGAGCAAACATATTTAATAATTAAATAAATAAACTCTGAGAACCACAGTTGTCTTGATCAGAGTTAGCTTTGTTTTGAAGATAAAAATATCTCATTCTCTTCCCACCCCATTTCCAATCAGATGAAAAATGCTATTAACCAAATAATGTAGAAATCAGAACCAGGAATCAGAAACCATTGGCAAGAGAAAATTTCAATTCCACATTATTCCTGTTGTTTCTATAATGCCTATAATATCCAGCAGTCCTGGATAACAATTTGTTTGAGAATAGATACCCACCTACATTTTGCAGCATAGAATGTAGAAAATATGACAACAGTATGTATAAAATATGACAAATATGACAACATCCATGGTACAATTAAAAGCAACAATGTTGTATTCCCTCCCAGTGTAAACCGCATATTAAAAAAAACATGAACAATAAAAGTATACAAGATTAAAAAAATATGATGAAGTTCTAAAATTAAGAAAATGGTCATTAAAATAAAGTAAACCAATAATACACAACCTATTTCTTGATTTCACTAGCAATAATAACAGAATTATTGGTGTATGCCAATAGATGTATAATTACTGTAGCTACCTAATGCATGGTCTAGGCTCATTAAAAAAAACCCAGCTGGTATATACCCCTGCTGCTCACTAGTGAAAGATAATATTAAATGTTTATCCAATTCAATGTGACCATTGCGTTCCTTCTTTGTGTTTTGTCAATGTCTCTTTTTTGCAACAACGTTTATTATGTATCCTCAAGGTTTATTTCTAAATGCATACACAAAGTAGATAGGTAATGTAAAGTAAATATCAGTTCTAATGATAAGAAATATTAATAGTGTTTTCTATCTAACCTTGAATGTGATATTGATTGTGCTATCAAGTTCTGATGAAGCAACAATTCTCTAGGAATTGAGTTTGGAGAGTGAGTGCCCCCTTTGTTATGACCTTGTGATTCCTCTATTTGGAGTCGAGTCAGGGTGGCTGAATGGAGGTAAGCATTTGCTGGCCAGATGCCCTCTTGACATCTCTGTGGAGTGCACAGCAAATATTTTCTCTTTGCACTCTGAAAAGAGAAACTATCACTATCTAGGATTGAACTCTCAACCTTCCCAGAGGGAGGAAAACACCTTAACTTTAGGCCACCAAGCCACAAATTTGAAGCCCTTCTAAGCTCACCACAAATCCAGTTTGATTTAGTCTTGCATAAACATAATTTTCTTGATGGTTGGGACTATAATATGCACCCTGTACACTTAGTCAGCAGTTCAGTGGGGCTTTTATTGCTTCTTTTTCTTTTTTCTCAGAATTGTCTAGAATTTTTTGTTCAGATTGTTTCTTCCAAACTTCAATTAAATCACCAAAACACTGTATTCATAGGCTTTAAAAGCTCACAATAAACAATGTTTGTGGTTAATAAAAATACATGAAACAGCCCATTTTTGCCACATAATCTTCATATATTGAATAGTAATTTATTCCTTCCTTCACTAGACTCTCAGATGAACAAATCAAATCCCAATTAAGTCTAGTGAGAAAATTCAAATTGTACAAAACATCTTCATGATTGGCAAAACTTGTTAATTCTTACCTAAATCTGAAAATGTTTTAATTTCAACAAATAATGTGTGTCTTTGTTGAAAAGTGATGAACAAAGTGCAATTTCCAATTTGATATTTCATTTCTAAAAGTCGAGCATATGTATTTGGGAACTTAAGCTTGTTAGCATAAGCTTCTGTACTGCTTACTTCTGAGAAGATATGCATCAAATTTGTAAGATGTTAAACTTTTACGATTTTGTTTTAGCCATCATACTCCAATCTTTAACTCTTTATTAGAAACATAAACAATATTCATAGACATTTTTGGCAATTATTCTTGTGTCATGACCACAAGCAGATCTTTGATCAAATATTTTTGACTTACAGGTGCTTCGGTTCCTATACAATTTCCCAAGAAAGCAAATATATATATCCAGCTATTGCTATAAAGCAACAAGAATTCCAGTGAAGTCTAAAAGTTTTGCTACATAGATGTAATTTTAATAGGGCATTTTGGAAATATATTATCACAGCTTATTAGACTAGTTGCTGAGTAGGTTCGTATAAATGTGCCACATGATATTTATGATTCTGTTATCATGGAAGGATTCCATGAGCACTTTAGTGGATTAAAAGGTAGGCAGGCTAACTCTAATTTTAACATAGCATTTCAATTTTTAAGTTTTATTACCAACATTTAAAGAAGTAAAATGAGTTTTGAAACAAACAACTCTAAAATTTATCTGTTTTTTGATTTTACCTGTTATTATCTATGTTAAAATAATCAAGCTTGTAGGTAGCTATTTGGCAACTTATATATTATTATCTTAATTCATATTGTAAATCAGTGATGTAATTTATTAATGATATATGATCTGGGAGAAGAGAGCTTGAATTGGAAACCTCAAATTAAACCTCCACTCTAGAGTTTTTCTGAAGTTGAAACCTTCTAGTTTGGAAATATTAAAAAATGAGCAAAAAAAAATTGCAAAATTCCTCCCATCTTAACCTTCCCCAAAGTCATCCCAATTCCCTGTAAGAGACTGAAATGAATACCAACATTCTTCTCTTTCATAACAAACAACCTCAAAAGAGAAGTTTTTAAAAGCTGATAAATTTAACAAGTTAAGAAAAAAAGAAAATTTGCTAAATTTCATTTACCCTAACACAATTCATTACACATCTCTTAACATTTAATCTTTGCAAAACATCACTGCTTCCATCTCATCCATGTACCCTACTGTATATATGTATATATGTGTATATGTATAGTACAGGGGTACCCAAACTGGGGTGCTCACACCCCCTGGGGGTGCGAGACAATATTCCAGGGGATGCGAGAAAAGTCCAGGTAAATAATAGGATATTGGCTATATGTTGACATTTTTATTTATTATTTATTTCAGGGGGTGTGAGGTTCGAGTGAAATTTCTTTAGGGCTGTGGGGCAAAAAAAAGGTTGGAAACCACTGGTATAGTATGTGCATGTGTTTGTAAATATAGATAATATGAGAAAGAGATGATAGGTAGGTAGGTCTTAAAAGCAAAAATTAAGCACAATGGAAAATATTGCTCTCCATTCTTATTTCCTCTTGCTATTTTGCAGTTGGTAGGACATAAGATATAATGAATATTCAATTAGTTTTAATTTTAGGATTACCTGCTCATTCCAGAAAATGTCACATTTTTGTTGTAGAGCGAAAAGTAGTCCAGGGATGTGCAAATAATTTTATTGACTTCCTTATTATTACCTACAAGATTCCTCTACCTTCAAAAATGAATACCCTGCCATATATTCCCTGGCCAGCAGAAGGACATTCTTAATGCTGATTAGGAAAGGAAATGGGGCATACAGAAATGCTCAACCAATATCCACATACCATATTAGTGGGAGGAAAGTACTGGATATTTTAAGATCTACCAATCATGTACACTGTCATTTATTACTAGTCCATTTTTCCATGGATGCAATGAAATGATTTTCTGAGTTTATAGCAGAGTTGAATTGATTTTTTAAGATGGGAAAGATGTACTTTTTTGCAGTAATTTCCTTTGAAAATGTGGCTATTGTTGCCATACAAAATATAGGTTTTATATCATAACTGCTGGGTAGGGGGTAATTGGAGAGCAGTTTGGTGCAGTGGTTAAGGTACTAGGATAGAAAACAAGAGACCATGGATTCAAGTTCCATTTTGCCATAGAAGTCTGGTGGATGATATGGACCATTCACAGCTATTCAGCCCAACTCACCTTACAGAGTTGTTGTGAGGCAAATAGGAGGAGGAAGGTGTGATGGGTATGTTTGCGCTTTGAGTTATTTGTAAAAAAATAATAAAGATAGGGTACATATAAATAAAATAAGAATATCATTCACAACAAATATCTGGGCATACATAATAAATACCTGGGCATCTTTCAAGCTGCCAACATCTAGCACACTGAAGTAGCTGAGTTTCCTGGTAAAATACATGGAAAAGTGTTAGAAGTGAATATTCAGGTGAGTAAAGAAGATCTTTAAGTCCAAATTCAGTGGATGAATTACCATTAAGGCAATGAACACTTGGCCAATTCCAGTCATTAGATACATAGCTCAAATAGTGGACTAGTTTAGTAGAATTAAAAATCCTGGATAGGAAGACCAGAAATATAATGACAATACATCATGTCCTTCATCCTCAAAGAGATGTTGGCGGACTCTACTTCCCAAGGAAAATACGTGGATGTATGGAGTGTTGCAAATACATCAAAAGATTGAAAAAGAAAAAAAGAGCATTGGAAGAATACCTGAAGGACAGTGAAGAAGATGCACTGAAGTCAGGATACCAGGAACAGAAGACCATGTGGTTAGTGTTGCAAGATCTCACAAACTGACTACAAACAATAGCATGCCAAAGTAGGAATATTGGTGAATTGGAACATCTGCAAGAAATATCATTTCTCCGAATTCAAGAACTATTAAGACCATAAAATGGAGAAAATATTAGAAAATGAATAAGCTAAATAGCTCTGGGGTTTAAAGTTCAAGCAGACAGGGACTTGTGACATAATACTCCAAATTTAACAATTGTTGATTAAAAAGACAAAAAAGTTGGACAGTGGATGTGGCAGTAGATGGAGATAGCAGAATAGTAGAGAAAGAACTGAAGAAAATAAGAGACTTGTAAACAGAAATAGCAAAACGGTGGCAAAATACAATAAAACACATGAAACATCCTATTCGGTAGAAATTTACTTAGGGTGTCATGGACCTTTCTCTGGACATGAGTTCAGAAGAAGAGGGTGTGTTTGAGTCTGCAAAGGAAAGTGTGGAGTCAAGTGTTAGTCAGGATTGAGGCTCGGAGGGTGCTAGCCTGATGAAGCAGCCTCAGCGGGTTCAATCGGATGAGCAACAGGCTGAGGCTAAGTGAGGCAAACCACAGCTGCAGCCAAGAGGTCCAGAAGAGGACTAGGAGCAGCTGCCACCTGTCAGCAATGAGTAGGTGGAGTCCACACCTCCTTCTGATCCAAAGACATGTAGAGCAGAGAGGAGACAGGCACAATGATGGTCATCTAGACTACTTGTGAGGAGCCCACCTCGCCTTCATGAAGGGCTACACCATTGCCTACTTAATCCCGCCCTGAGGACTTGAGCATTGCTGGAGCAATGTGCCCAGTTCTGTGCTCTATGTGCTTGTGCCATTTTCCCTGACTTGTTCAAATCATAGACTGCTTTCCTGGACTTTGTATGTGCCTATTGTACTCAATTACTCAGTGACACTTGTTGTGCTGAGCTTAAAATCTGGACCTGTGCAAGAGGGGTGCAACAAGGATGCTTTCCAAGGACCTGTTTGAGTGGGTTGAAAAAACAGTTGTAGAACTCTTGCTGTGAGGAGGGGATGTGGCTGTACATATGGCTAGGATTATACCTCAATGAATTCAGAGAGCAAAACACATCATGAACAGGTTTATAAGGTGTTGGTATGCTTAAGTGGAGGGAAAGCAGTGGCTCAGTGGCTAAGACACTGAACTTGTTGATCAGAAAGGTTGGCAGTTCAGTGGTTCGAATCCCTAGCACCGTGTAATGGAATGAGCTCCTGTTATTTATCCCAGCTTCTGCCAACCTAGAAGTTCAAATGCATGTAAAAATGCAAGTAGAAAAATAGGGAACGCTTTTGTGGGAAGGTAACAGCATTTGTGCACCTTCAGCACTTAGTCATGCCGACCACATTACCATGGAGACGTCTTCAGACAGCACTGGCTCTTTGGCTTTGTAACGGAGATGAACATTTCCCCTTAGAGCTGGAAGCGATGAGCATGTACACCTATGCTTAAGTGGCCTCTTACATTTCAAAACTGCCTTATCGACATTGCTTGGAAAAATACTTGGGAAAATTCCTTGGAATGAAAATCCACTAAGGTTAGGCCTCCATGAATTTTCAGAATAAAAAGACATTGCCAATGATGTTTAGGATATCAGTATACTTACAAAGCCTTTCACATTTCAAATCTGCTTTATCTACATTTCTTTAAAGGTAGTGTACTATTTGTTTTGACCACCTGCCCAATTAGGAGACCCCCAATGGAAAATCTTCCCTAAGAAGTGAGAAGAATTCCCATGGGAAAAATACCCGTCTTTCCTCTTTCCTTCAAAACTGCTTGTTACCATGGAAAAGCTTATCTCTATTCATAAAATACAATGTTTCCTCAACCAATTAACCTTTGAAAGTCGGAGAAAGTAATAAACACTTAAGTGCTAAAGCCCATCCTCATTTAAAAGGCATGGAAATTTAACACCTATGTCCACCCTTTTTACACTCATGAAAGACAACAACAACAAAAACATATGCCTAACTGGAAAGATGTTTTCTGATAAAGGAAAATAACAAAATATTTCCTTAAATTTCCATTGAGCATAAAATCATATATCACACTCACACTTCTTTCATAAAACACAATACCAAGGGCTCTAAAGTTCTCTAAATATCTTGCCAATGCAGCCATCAATTGTCAGCTGCCCCCAAAGCAAACTTTGTATTGTTTTTGGAAATAAGAAGAAATACCTTTCCAGCAGTTCATCTTGTGTTTTGATTGCTTGCATTCTTTTCCTAGCTTGGAAGAAAAAGGACCTAGGGAAATTTTCCCATAGTATTACTGATAGTAATAGGGGGCTTGGTTGTAATATCAGAACAACTGGAGCAGCACTTCAACAGCATTGGCATTGATAAAATCACCATCGGTCAATTGCAAAAGGCAGCTATACACAGAACAGAACAGCTTATATCCCGTCACAATACCTTTAACACCATGAAACAACATATTCTTAACCCAAGTCTTTGGGAAAGAGGCAAGAGATTGATAAAAATGCCAAATAGCAGTTTCAACGTTTGGCTGTCTGTGGAACAACCCATAAGATTACAAAAACATGTGAAAAAAAAACAGTATCTGGAAAAATCAAGAAGATATAAATTCTATAGGAGCTCCTTAGAAATAAGAAGGCAAAGAAGTCCCTGTAGATTTTGCTCCACTAATTGTTGCCTGCTATAGAGTCTTAGGAGTAGTAAGAGACAAAAAGTGCTCTGGGTTTCTATCAATGCTAGGACAAAGCAATCTAAGAAAACATCTATCATCTCAAGATAGTACTCCTATAGGTTGGAGTTCAGTAAAAGGTTTTCAAGGGAAAAGAATTAAGATAGGGTCTTAGCTGTAGTCCTAAGGAACAGCCTACTATTTGTTTCTTTGCAAATCTTTCTATATGATTGATAGAAAGCTACAGCAAAAAAGCTACTCTGTTCTAGGAGATGTCAGATATAATTGATAATATTTGAGTCCTTTGACAGCTCTTGTAGAATTGTGTGTGTGTTTGTATGTAAGTGTATTTGGGCTGCTTTGAAATTAACTGCTAATGAGGACCAGCTCAATGATACTATTTCTTGGATGGGATAATTTAAAAAAAAAATGTTTCTGCCAAGGATTTACACTGTTCTCTGAGCACCTTTTTCTCATTTCCCTGCTTTCTAGTGTAGATTCCTTCATTGTCAGATGACCTTCTCCCCTTTCTGTATATTTTTCCTGGGAGCTGTAGACAATAAAATGAAGCAAGATCATAAAAAGTGGAAAAAAGTGAAAGAAAAAGAAAGAGAGCCTTTGTTTATTAAGTCCTGCGTGTGGGAGTTCAAAAGAAAAAACCAACTATCTCCAACATACAATGATGCCCTACTGACTTTAATTTAAGTAGAGGACAAGTGGCCACTGGGGTTATGATAATGTCAAGTTTTCTCTCATATAAAAATGAAAAATCATAGAATTAGTTTTAAAATACAATGGAATTTTTAAGTTTTTTTTTTAAGTTTTGAAATTATTCAGCCCTGCAATACGTTTCTGACAATCTTAATGAAAATAATCTTTTTTTTTTTTTTTGCTAAAGATTGGGCCTGAACAAGATACTTTCAATATTTATTATTTAAGTTTTTAAAAAGGCATCTTTTATCATGTTTGAAATAATGAGTGCTTCATTTGAAATACTGTTTTTATAGTGCATTTTAAAATTTATATAATTAACATTCTTTTATTGCCTTTATTTAGACAGCTTTACATTCACTATTACATTAATGAAATAATAGGAATTTTTCAAAAAAAATTTTCAGGAATTATCAGCAAAAGCAAATACTTTATGAAAAGGAACTAATGACACAACAAGAAGAAAATTATTCACTGTACAGCACTAGTAATATTCACAAGCACATTCACCATCTTTTTAAAAAGAAAATATCGATCCAACAGCAATCTGACTATATCTAGTAAGGTTACTCTTAAGAAATGCAGCTCTGTGTATGTTTGAGCCATAAGCTGTTTTAAATGTACATTTTGGAAGTCTTTAACTTCAAAGCTACATATTTCCTTCATTTTAAAAGAATGAAATTTCTAAAATACAGTGTTAATTATTAATTTAGCAGAAAAGTTAGGCAAGAAATTCTTTTGGGATTTTTTTTCTTATTTATAAGTGAGAAATTATATGCTGTCTTTCTAGGATGCAAATTTGAGCTGTTCTAGCAAAGCAATTTGCATTACATTTTCAAACAGGTGAGAAACATGAAAATAGATGTCAGAAACAAAATTTACTTACAGGCTAACTAAATGAATTTTGAAACAACTTGGGAACATTTCAAGCTTTACCTAGATTATGATTCACCAAATCATTTTGGACTATTTTAACACTTATTTAGGGTATGATTTTTTTAAAAAAAATAACTTTATTATTCTTGAAATTTCACTATTATATCGTCATTAGCTGTTCTTTGTCCCTTTGATTGTTTCTATATAGTATAATAACAGCAGAGAACCCATCACTCTTCAGTTTTGGCTATGATTCCTATGAGTTTTGGTTTATTAATTTCTAGATGCCTGCAATCTGCAAATGGAGAGCCATTTATTAGAGTGAAAAGGGTAATAGCACCTTACCCAACCAATTAAAAAAGTACTAATCAAGAAAAAGAAGGAAACCGCAACAGGTTTCTCCAGTGATCTCTTTCTAAATGGGAAAGAGAAGCAGAATTTATGATAAGAGAAGCTTTGGTTTGTTTCAGGATGTAGGAATAAGCTTGTTAAGTCCTGAGCATGGGCGCAAGGAACGGAGACGAGACATCGAATGGTGACTTCAACTCTTTATTGTGACATAAGAACAGAGCAAATACTTGGGCAGCAGCAACTCTTTTACAGAGCTGGCTGCTGTCAAAACAACCAATGATTTGAGTTTACCACTTTCACAAGCGTCCAATCAGAGGGGCCCGTTAACAGCCAATCAGACTGGCCAGAAATGACCAATCACGACTCGCTATTCGCGGGCCAATGAGGAGTGCAGGATTATGAGCCTGCTGTAAAGTAAAGCTATTTAGGGTTGTTACTGCTGCATTGGCTTAGTCCATAACACCCCTCCCCCCTAGGTTCCGTCTGAGGGGTGGGGTGACATATTCTTGTAAATAGGCAGGTCGCTTCATCTGTCTGCTTGACCTGCACTGTTCCACCGGTTTCTGTTCTGGCTCTGGTTCCAGTGGGCTGCTGGCTGGGCTGGATGGTGAAAACGGTCCCACTGTTCCTTTGAATGGTTTTGGGCTGCTCTCCCTGCTTACGCCAGTGCTGTCTTCCGGGTTCCCTGGATCTGTTTCCATTGCAGTGCTGTCACGCAGCGAGGCCACTCCCTGGCTCGGNAGTTAGAGATTCAGGGGCTGAGATAGGATTGGATGCTAGTCAGGAACGGAGTTGGTCTATGTGGCACTTCCACATCTTACCATCTGCAGTTTGTAGGCGATAGGATCGGGGTCCCATAAGTTGCGTTATGGTAGCGGGGACCCACAATGGGTCGCCCAAGAAGTTTTTCGCAAACACGGGGTCACCTTCCTGGAATGCCCAACACTTGCTGCTGGATCCTGGGGGTTGTTCAGGCCTGTAGTTTGGGTGGAGGCGATTGAGATGTGAGCAAAGTTTCCGGCCCATCAGGAGTTCAGCTGGGGTTCTGTTCATGGTACTGTTTGGGGTTATGTGCTGGAGGAGAAGCATCCGGTTTATTTTGTTGTCAATGTCGCCGTGGTCCATTTTGTGCAAAGTCTTTTTTACAANCAATCTGTGGGTAGCGAATAGCTTATTCAATTTTTTCGTGACCGCCTCTGTGGTGGTGCTTTTCATCTTGTGGACCTCGAGCCAGTTTGAATAGGCATCCACTGTTAGGAGGAAATTGTGTCCTCTTGTGGGTCCTGCAAAATCGATGTGGATATGGGGCCAAGGGCCTCAAGGCATTTCCCACTAGTCAGGGGAGTTTTTGGAGGAGTAGAACGAGTCTCCTGGCATTTGCTGCACTTTGCTACCCAGGTCTCTCTATCTGTTTGTCTAACCAAGGCCACTATGCGTAACTCCTGGCCAATGCCTTCATCCACACGATGCCTGGATGTTCATCATGCAACATTTTTAATACCTTATGTTGCAATTTCTCCAGAATTACAACTCTGTCTCCCCACAAGATGCAGCCCTTTTGGGAGAATAGTTCTGTCTGTGGATTCCTGAATGGTTTGAAAGTGTCGTTGGGTGCACTGACCGGCCAACCCCGTTCCACCCAGCTGAGGACTCATGCCAAAACACTTGTTTCTGAGGCGATGTCTCGAGCGGTCAGCGGCAGCGATTTGAGGGTTTCGATTTGCAATACGGCTACGGTTGGGGGTGGGTCATCTATGACGTCTGGTAGTGGAGAGCAGCTCAAAGCATCAGCTGGGGAATGGTTTTCCCCGGGCGGTGTTGCAATCAGTAATCGTAGGCAGCTAAAAATTCTGACCAACGTGTCATTCTTGGTGATAAGATATGGGGAGTTGGTTTGTTTCCCACCAAAATACCAAGTAGCGGCTTGTGGTCTGTAATTATGGCAAAGGGTCTCCCATACACATATTCATGGAAACATTTAATTGCGGATACAATAACGAGAGCCTCTTTATGAAGTTGACTATAGATCCTTTAAGTCTTAGACAAGGTTCTCGAAAAGAACGCAATAGGTGCCTCATTCCCATTTGGTAGGACATGGCTTAAAATGGTTCGCACTCCGAATGGTGAGGCATCATAGGTAACCGTCAAGGGTAGAGTCTCGTTGTATTGCATCAGTACAGCATCGGAGGTTAAGAGGTCTTTTAATTGTTGGAATGCCCTTTCTTCACGCCGTCCCCAGACCCAGGAAGCCTTTTTATCAAGAAGTCTATGTAGGGGCTCGACTACTGTCACCTTCTGGGGCAAGAAGATGTTATAAAAGTTAATGAGTCCCAGGAAGACTTGAAGGTCTGTCTTATTCCTAGGTCTCAGGGCATTTTTGATTGCGATTAGTTTTTTTTCGTTGGGGTGGATTCCCTGTCTGTCGAGAAGGTATCCCAGGAACTCCACTCTTTCCGTACAAAGTTGACACTTGTCCCTTTTTA
>BHEV01033715.1:0-49311 GCA_004319985.1 Emydocephalus ijimae
TGCCAGTTATATCAGTTAAAGTTAGACTTTCCTTTGGCAAAACTTCAAGGGAAGTGACGTAATTATCATAACTTTCGTCAAATGAAGATAGAATTATGTAGACTTGGTGTAGGTCAGAGAAAATAAGCTCTTTCTCATGCAGTTCTTGAAAAATGCTTTTTATAGAATTCAAATGACTAAGCATATCACCATTCGTCTGGAGATGCATCCTGAAAAGCTTTCTTGTGAGATTTATGTGAGCACCAACATTATCTCGGACATAAATCCTCTTCAGCTTCTGCCAACACCCAACAGCCATTTGCTCTCCATGGATATGAACAAGTTGCTGGTCAGTTAATGTTAATCCAATTATGCAAATAGCTTGTTCATTTTTATGCGTAAATTCTTCTATTTTTAGTCTGCCTTCATCATCCTCTGGATCCTATTCCTCTACGTTTGGTGGGTTTTCTCTTATGTTCCACAGACCTTCTCTTCATAGAAGTTGACTACATTTCATAGACCATGATACATAGTTTGTTCCATCTAACTTGGATATAAGGGACAAACTTTGTAAATTGACTTGTGTCATGTTTTCTTCTATGGATATAAAACTATAATTAATAAAACACAGCTGTCTGTTTACTGTAATGTGTAACAACACAAACTCTCACTTTTAACATAAATCTGTTTTATCCTAGTTAAATTGACTTTGCAGCCTCTGGGCCCATAACCAGTGTTAAGCCTGNTCAGTTTGCAAAGTCTGTGTAGAATATCCAATATCAGTTCACTTACAATAAATCAACAGTCCTTCTCTCTCCCGTTCGAGTAAGGCAGTCTTGAGTCCATGCAGTAATTAGGGATCATCAAAGCCAGAGAGAGCAAGCTGTCATCTTGCTTCTTTTAAAGTGCTTTCACAACCACTCCCCTAATTACATTCCTACAGTTAAAGTTACAGACACTTTAACTAATAAACCATGATAACATATTTATTATTTTACCTAAACCAGTTAGGGTAAACAATGTTATCATGCTATGTATATTCTTTTTAAAAGTGCAGAAATAATATGTTTTAAAACTTTCATTGTGTTTACTTCTGCTTGGGAGGAGAAATTAGTTAATTGTTATCAGCAAACCTGGCTAAAAATAGGTGTGTATTGAGGGGGGTGTACTTTAGATAAATGTCATATTCTAATATTAACATGATTGGGTGTTTCAAAAACCGAGATATCTGTTGCTTGAAGCTAACCATATTATTTTAATATCGGTGGAATTTTATGGATTCATTATGTCTCATCAAATTGGTATTAACTTTTCTATTGCAGTTTTTCTTCTTACCTGAGCAGGAAACCCCATTGGGTTGTAATCATTGTCTGAAATAGGCAATATCTATATTTATTCCTACTTATTTCACTTTTGATTGATTGATTATATGACATCAAGTCAGTATTGACTCTTAACAACCAGACTGATTGATCTTCCTTTTGACGATCTGTCCCCAATCTCATCCTTCAAGTCTTTCAATGATGCATCCATACCCATTGTAATTAAGTCCATTAACTTAGCTGCTGTCCATCTTCTCTTTTCTTCCTCATTTCTCAGAAGTTTATACCTCAAGAGAACTGAGTTTTCATTTAATATTTTTGACAGAAGGGATATTCCAGAATTTGGGTAAGTTTATTGAATAATGTAATTTTTATTAATTATCAGGCTCTTAAACTGCTACTGTTTATAATTGGTATTTGAATGTACATAATACTATGTATATGTTAAAATACCCAACCTTTTTTTTTTCATTAAGATAGTAATCCACCTCGTAAAGACCTTACTTGGAGGTATAATTTCTAATGTGTTTTTACATGTCAGTTTTAGGAATATCTCTTGAGGAACAAATTAAAATAATATAAACAAGTAGAAGAAAAAAACACTTTCATCTTTTTCCAATTGTATCTGTAGAATAATCAAATTATACTTCAGACAAATAACACTCTCTGGAGAAGACACTAATACTGAAAAAAGTGGAAAGAAAGAGAAGAAAACAACCACAACAAGATAGATGGACTCAGTTACAGTAGTGAGATCCATTGGAAAAACCTTTGGACTAAATTAGAACAGACTGTGACAGAGATACTCTATCTATGTGGTTAGTACTGAATTAGTACTGACTTGATGGTGTATAATTAATCAATAAAATAGAAATAATTAGGAATGAATATAGGTGCTATTCTATTCCAGACAGTGATTGTAACCCAGTGGGGGTTTCTTTTCAAACTGTGGATGAAACTTCTAGCAGAGGTTTAAATCCAGGGTTGGATTCTAGCTGATTCTCAATGAAATTACACACTAACATGCACTTTTGGGTGATTTGATCCTCCTTGGTTTCCATAAAGCAGTCTAGCATGTTCTATTTTGCTTTTTTTTTTTTCCTTAATGAACGGCAGAGGGATTCTATATTCATTCTACTAGTTCTCATTCATTTTAAAAGGGAGACCTTATCTTTGGAATTCTTTCAAAGGACCAGAGAATATTGATGTCTGACATTTGGTATTCTCTCCATAAAATACAGAACAGACCAAAAACTGTATAAGAGTATTCCATATTTCATTATAACATGTTTTTTTCCCAATGGTCATCACCCTGTTTGGCTTTTCCTACTTCAGTTAAACCCAAGCAGAAATACATCATGATAAAACTTCTGTTTGAGAGCTTTTTCAGTTAGTATCCTACTGCCACAATTAGGGAAAGAATCGAACTTTGGCAAAATCTTAGGTCATGTCAGGTGCATTCCTGTCAGCTTGAAGCTGGTTGTTGCAGCTGTGGGAACAAGAAAAAGATGAAAAGGAAACACAGTGGCTTCTAAAAAGATAACTCTTTCTGGTTCCTTCTCTCTCTCTCTCTTCTCCTTAGGGCATGTACTAGTATTTCAAAACCAGACAACCTGGGAAATGTACAAATGATATTCCCAAGTTTCCCAAATACAGGTGGTTCTATTATTAGCAGCTCTCCAAACAGGAGTAAAGTGGGAGAAGAAAATCTCCCCCTCTTCCCCTGCTGCAGTCAACCATTGTAATTCAGAAAATGATGAGTAGGAAAGAGAAGGAGAAGGGGTTTCTATTTAATTCAAATTACAACTTAAACCAAAGACAAGTTATTGATGAAGTAGAAGCTGGTCACAGTAATATTAAATTAATATTATGATCTGTATAATTCCAGGATCTATGAGACCACAGTTTATTTATTTATTTTTATTTATGAATCAAATGTATTTAGTTGCTCATGCCCTCCAAAGGGGACTTTGTTAAGCTATCAGTTGCAATAGTTGCTGTGGAAAATATTTTTGCAGAAAACATTTTTAAAAGCCCTATTTATGTCAATCTAGATTTCTGGAAAACAGCATAGTATTACAAGAGTCCAGATAGTTTTCAATAGATAGGAAAAATAAATTAAGTTTATAAATTAAGAACAGATTCTGTGCAAATCTGAGGGCTTGGTTAGGAAAAGGATCTGTGGAATTTTATACTTAAAGTTTGATTATTATTTTTGGGGTTGTTTCATTGAAAGCAGAACAGGAAGGCTCTGTAGTGCCTTCTGGTCTCCCATTACAATAATACTAATTCCCCCCCTTCAACACAAGGCAATAGAGGTCAGGTTTAGATGTAAGTTTACACAGAACTTTGTTATTCTTGCATTGCAGAAATTGGCTGTGAAATACCACAGACACTTGGGGGATTCCTGTCACTTTTGCCATTTGTTGGGCCAAGATATATAAAAACACCACTGTGCCTTCATTCATGATCCTAGAATGCATTTGAAGTGCAGTAAGAGAGGTGAAAGACTTGGTAATGTGCAGCTTCTGTTCTCCCCCCCCCCAAACAGCTGGAATTGCATCCAAATCTTTTGTTCAACTGCTCATGCAGCTCATCCACATTCTATTCTGTAAGCAAGAGGAATAGGCTTACAAGGAGAGCTTTTCTTCTTCTTTTCAGATAATGGCAAAGTATCCCTAATTCAAAACAACTCAACTAATTGGTCCAAAAAGAATGTTAACAGCTCCGTCTAGCAGACTGTATTTAAAACAATTGTTAGCAATCAATAAATCCTGCCTGATTGTTTTATTTCATTAAAGATGTATTTGTTAACTAAGCAGCTGGCACCCAAACAGCTGCTTTAAATAGAGAGGCATTTCCATATTCTATTTTATCATTTCCTTTGTTAGTTTCTTTGAAAATTTCCCAAGACAATGGCTATCAAAATAACAGAGAAATCCAGACTGGTTCAATAGTACAATTAGAGACATGACAAATAAATGAGAATATCAACATTGTACTAGACATTGGACAATAGAAAAGGGAGAAACCATACATTTATTTGCACTGACAAAGTTACCTAGTTGGGTGATGAAACTATCAAACTCAGAAAGCACCAACCAAGAGTTATGTATATTCTCTTCTATTGAAATTAATAGAATACTATTTTGGATAAAAATATGGGAGGAAAGATGGTTCACTTTCCATCATTCTTCTTAATTGATTTTGAGCAACCACTGTTAGGAATAACAAGGTTACCTAACGTAGTTTGGGTAAAATAATATATATAAACTATGATAGTGAGTTTAAGTGTGTGTCACTTTAAACAGCAAAGCATGTAATTTTGGGTGCGGTTGTAAAACTGCCATAAGAGGGAGCAAGAGAACTTGATTGATTGCTGGCTTACTGGATTGCTTGCTGACTATGATGGATTGATGATTTGATAACTGCGTGTTCCCTGCTGCTGCTGCTGAAGGAAGAAAGGAGGTTTGACTTCTTCATATCTCTACTGTGAAGAGATATATTATTGGACTGATATTTGTAAGTTTACTGACCTCTTTTTCGACACTGGACTTTGCAACTGAATAATCCCCAAACGGACTGAACTAGTGAATGATATATGGACTGTTTGGCTGTGCTAAATCTCTTGGAATAAACTATTTAACAAGCACAGTGTATCCGTTTTACTGAGTGTAAGCTACAAAAACGTTTATCTCACATATTTGCCTGCCTGCATGACTGCCGTGCAGATTCTGCTAGGGTGTATCCCTTACAACCACATGCCTATGGTGAATCTTTCTAAAGTCACTAAAAGGCAACCATGTTCAGGTGGCAGCAAGATAATCTTGATTGAGGTTATTATTTTCACATGTTGAGTTATAACCACCTAAAGCTCTACCTTTCATCAGACCATTTGTACTTGATACAGGTGTTGTGAATGACTTAACCAGCATCATTTGCTTGATTCCTATCAGGATTCATTAGATTAACTTCTCTACACTACCACAATTTAAGGCAAGGGCCTTCAAACTTGGTAAGTTTAAGACTTCTGGACTTCGACTCCCAGAATTCCTGAACTAAAATGACCAGAGGAGGAATTCTGGGAGTTGAAGTCCACAAGTCTTAAAGTTGCAAGTTTGAAAACCCCTGATTAAGGTATATCATATATATGGTATAAAATAGATATAAAAAATAATATGCATTTTCTATTAATCTCCTGATTCATGAGATTCTTGTTATTCTAAGCATAGAATGTAGGTCTTTTTTAAAAAATTGCCATCAAAAAAGTTGCCTTCAAAAACCATCCTTCCTTGTCGCAAGTCAATCTGAGGAACAAATGATCACATTGTACTATGATGTCATGAAATAAAATTGTGTTAAATATTCCAAAGAAAAATGGAAAATGAGACACATAGATTTTAACAACTTTTTAATAACAGCCATCTGTTTCAAATAATGTGCATGTCTGGCTTTTGATATACGTGCAACCATTTGTAACTAGATTTGGATCAAAATCAGAAGAGGTTACCAAGATTCTGAAAGCTCTGGAAATGAAGTCCTGTAAAGTATGATGGAAGAAACTGGTTGTGTTTAGCCTACAGAAGAAATTACTGAGATGAGATATGACAGCAGTTTTCAAATATCTGAAGAGTTGCTACTTAGAAGAGATAATTGACTTATTATCTAATGGTTCAGTTTCAGTTAATAGGTTCAAACATATAAACAAGTATGTTCATAAGAGACTTCCTGACTGAGGAAGTTGTCAGCCAGTGGAACAGGCTGTATCGTATCCTGAAGCCCTGATGGGACATCTTTATGGATTACATCTCCATTATGATGCTGATGATCACAGTATTTGGTGGAACCCTAGCTGAATTAGTTGTAAGTTAGTTCTCTCTTCTGAGAAGTTTTCAAAGAGGGTTTGACCTTACCTCTTTCCTAAGAGGTCTGTAAGAGGTGTGCATAAGTGCACCAACATGCCTACCATCCCTGTCTTAATGTTCCTTTTTATTTGTATTTATTTCATATATCAATAATCATATTCATTCTTATATATATTATCAAAAGCATGCTTGACAAAATAAATACATAAATTGAAAGAGGTTGGATGGTTATCTGTCAGAGATATTATCGGGGATAATGTACTCAGGTGGTGATTGGTCTAGATGATTCTGCAGTAATCCCCAATTCTATAATTGTTAGTTTCAGAATGTATGTGAACAGTGCATATGCAACTCTACAGTAAAAATACTAGGTTGATCGAAGACAGAAGTCAGAGGTTAATTCTTTATATTATTCAAATATTTGCTGCTAGAATCTAATGATCAAAAACAAAACAAACCGATCAAGATCCATGCTCATATCATGATTCATCCATTTTACTATGGGAATTGTTTTCCCAAACTATATATTAAATATGTATATATGGAACCCAAGCAATATAGATATCCTTTTGGCTTTTGGCTATCTGCAAAGTAATCAGTCATCATCCAGAAATAAATCTTTCCATGCTTCTTGTCTATGGAGATTTTCAGTCATCCAGGTCATGGTTGTGCCAAAGGTGTTTTTTTCTTTTTTTCTTTTTCTTTTGAAAAAAGTTTTTATTTTTTTAAGACAAACATAAACAAACAAAACATAAAAACATAAAAACCACCTTCCATCTTCTATACATACAGTGTGTCAGTTGGTTACAAATCTTTTGTGTTATCCTTTTGTCGTCATTTCTCAATTTATATAAATTTGCACATTATCAAGCTAACATATGCTTATATGCTTATCAATTATTAATCATCCATGACCAAACTATTTATTCTATCAATTTATATGAGATATTTCAAATTTTATTTTAAAATTTATGTTATACTTTCATCCAATGGTTATATATGTCGATATTATATTTTATATCTATCTATTAAACCTACTACAAAATCAACAAATCTATTACATTACCATGTCTTTTTGTCCAACCATTGATAAAACAAATCCCATATCATATAAAATTGTTTATCTTCTTGTTCTCTAATTTCAAATGTCAATTTACTCATTTCAGCACAGCCCATAATTTTCTTAATAACTTCCTCCTGCATAGGTGTTTTATTGTTTTTCCAATTCTTAGCAAACACAAGTCTAGCTGCTGTTAAAACATTTACAATCAAATATTTCAATTCTTTACAATATATTTCCAGTATAATTCCCAATAAAAAAATATCTGGTTTAAAGTTTATGTGTTGTTTCATCATTTTTTCCAACCATGTGTGGATTTTAGTCCAATGTTTTTTTGCATGAGCCAGATATCTCATGACATTTCCAACATTTATCCAATTTATTCTTAAACATTCTCACAATTCTCGTCAGGGGTAGATGCCACCTGTAAAACATCTTATACAAATTTTCTTTATATGCAGTTGACATTGTCATTTTATCATTTTGAGACCACAATTTTTGCTACTTCTCTAAATCAATCCCATATCCAAAAATTTTCCCCAAGCGATCATCGTTTCTTTAACTTGTTCTTCTTCCAGTTTAAATTCTAATAGATGTCCATAAAGTTTTTTAATTACCTTTTCATCAGTACCCATCAAAATTTTGTCTAAATCAGTCAACTTATCATAAATACCTTCTGTTTTAAAATTGTTATCAAATCTAGATTGTACTTGCAAATATGAAAAACTATTCATTTTTACACTTTTTTCTTCCAATGCTTGCATAGATTTAAGTTCACTTTTTTCATTCAATATCTCACCATATCTAACTGTTCATTCCTTTTTATATATTATTGGATAGGAAAAAGCTTCAATAGTAGATATCCACAATGGAATTTTTAAATAATATTGTCTCTTTGTCTTCTCCCAGTTCAAAAACACTGCCTCTCAAATATAATGTCTTCTAAAGTACCCCTGTGTTTTAGTTCCCTTATACCAAAGGAAAATGTGCCATCCTAGCAGCAAGTCATGCACTTCTAAAGTCAATAGTCCAGTGTTTCTTAATGTTATCCATTCCTTTACCCACATCAAACTTGTTGCCTGGTAATATAGCTCCCAGTTGGGCAAGGCAAACCCTCCTCTTATTCTTGCATCTTGTAGCAATTTAAGTTTTATTCTTGCTTTCTTTCCCTGCCAAATATATTTCAACACAATTCTGTTTAAATCTTCAAAAAACTCTTTCCCTAGTTGGACTGGAATTGTCTGGAATAAATACAGAATTCTAGGCAATACATTCATCTTAATTGTAGATATTCTCCCAATCAATGATGTTTGTAAATTTTCCCATTTTGTCAAATCTGTTGCAATCTGTTGTTTGAATTTAACATAATTGTCTTCCTTCAGTGTACTATGTCTTGGTGTAATGTGTATCCCTAAATACTTAACCTTATTTGTAACCTGTATTTCTAAAACTTCTTCCAACTCTTTCTTTCATCTTGCTAACATATTTTTGTTAATATCTTTGTTTTATCTTTATTTATTTTCAAACCTGCTACTTTTCCATATTCTTCTATCTTTTCCATTAATTTAGGTGCTGTGTCCTCTTGTATAAATACCAGATCCTCTTGTATAAATACCAGATCATCTGCAAAAGCTTGCAATTTATACTCTTCCTTTTTAATTTTCATTCTTTTTATTTCTTTATCTTCTCTAATATTCCTGTTCAACACTTCCAAAGTTAACACAAACAGCAGTGGCAACAGTGGACAACCTTGTCGTGTCCCTTTTCTTATATCTATGGATTCTGTTAATTCTCCATTTACCATCTTTGCAGTTTGTTCATAATATATCATTTCAATGGCTTGAATGAATTTTTTACCAAAGCCCATTTGTTCCAATTGCAATAACATAAATCGCCTACTCATGTTGTCAAAGGCTTTTCATGCATCTAGAAACATCAAAGCCATTTGCTTTTCCGGATGTGCCTCATAATATTCCAAAGTGTCCAGAATTATTCTCACATTGTTTTTAATTTGTCTCTTTGTCAGAAATCAATTTTGGTCAACATGTATAAAGTTATTTAAGTATCTTTCTACCAAAATTGAAGCAAAGATTTTATAATCTGAATTTAATAGGGATATAGGTCTATAATTTTTAACTTGTTGCAAGTCTGTATCCTCCTTCGGTATAAGTGTAATATATGCTTCTGACCATGTTTTGGGTATTATTTTCTTTAACATAACTTCATTCACAAGTTCTAACAGATGGAGGTTCAGTATTTCCTGGAAAGTCTTGTAAAATTCCCCTGGCAGTCCATCTGGACCAGGTGCTTTTCCAACATTCTGTTTTTTTAAGTCTTCTGTAAGTTCCATCATCATTATGTTCCCTTCT
This sequence comes from Emydocephalus ijimae, assembly GCA_004319985.1. Taxonomy (NCBI): domain Eukaryota; kingdom Metazoa; phylum Chordata; class Lepidosauria; order Squamata; family Elapidae; genus Emydocephalus; species Emydocephalus ijimae. The sequence goes on from BHEV01033715.1 coordinate 9,596, forward strand.
AGCATTATTTCAATATCGTTAGGTATCTGAGGTAAATTCACTTTCTGTAAGTGTTGCTTAACTTTTTCTTCTTGTTTATTTTCTTGAAAATACAATTTTTCATAGTAATCTTGTATTTTTTTTTCTTCTCCTCATTTCCATAGCAAACATGTCCTTCTTCATTTATTAATTGATTAATCCTTCTTGGTTCTTTTTCCTTTCTCAGTTTATTGGCTAGTCATCTGCCTGGTTTGTTTGCATCTTCAAAGTAATTATGTTTACTATTATTAATTTTTTGTGCTAGTTCCTCTTTTTCCATTAATCCCATTTTATGTTTAATTATATCCATTTTATTCTTAATGTCTTCTTTTTGTGGGAACTTCTGTAACACTTTTTCCATTCTTTTATAGTCATCCTTCATAGTTTTAAAAGACTTTTTCTGTTTTATATTTCTTTTCCTTATATTGTCAATTATCAAACCTCTTGTGTAGGCCTTCATCGTGTCCTAGATATTCTGTAAAGAAGTATCCTCTTTTCTATTTTCTTTAAAAAAGAAATCCAATTCTTTCTCTATTTTCTGTTTAAAATCTTTTTCCTTTAATATTGTGCTATTTAAAGTCCACCTAGATCTCCTCTTATATCCTTTCCAAATAAATGTCATTGGATTATGGTCTGCCCAAGTGCTTGGTTCTATTTCAATTTCTTGTATATTGATAAGTACTTCTGCTGACATCCATATCATATCTATTCTAGACCATGATGTATGTCTGTTTGAGTAAAAAGTATATTACTTACTTTCCACATTTCTCTCTCTCCATGCATCTTTTAAGTTTAATTCTTCTATCATTTGAAAGAAAGATTTTGGTAATACCTTTCTAGCTTTCTTTGTTGATTTCTGCATTTTATAGTCCAACCGATCATTAATTATTCCATTAAAGTCTCCCATCATACAAATATTAACATAGTCTGTTGTAATGATGAGGCAGTCAAGTTGTTTGATCATGAACAACTGAATTATGATGATCTTTATTGGAGTATAGTCTTGCATTTATATACATTTTTAGTTATCCTCCATCATTGGTTAACTTTGGTTACTGATTAACTTTCGTTACTGTTTAGTACAGTAATCCATACAATTAATTATCTCCAGTTAAAGTCTAACATATGTTTACTTCCCCTCTCTAATCCTCCTTTTTCCATAGATTAGTGACTTTGTTTGCCTGAGTTGTAATTGCTTGGAAACATTCTTTATCAGAGGTTTGCCATCCGAGATTGGAACATTCCTGCAATTACAACTCTAAAGTAGTCCAATCCAACTATTTTCATATGTAATTTCCTGTAGAATTCTTCTTGATTATCATTTGGGGCATAAATTGCAATTAAATGTGTTTTAACATGATTGTCCATTATTTCCACCATCAAAAGCGTTCCGTCGTCATCTGTATAAATTAATTCTGGAGCAATTGTATCTCTAATATATAAGACCACACCTCTTTTTTTGGATTGTGTCAGCGATGTGAATAATTTCCTTATTTTTTTTTTTGTTTCAATATATATTCATGTTGTTTTTTAATATGTACTTCTTGTAGACAAATTATATCAAATTTTAATTTCTCTAATTTATGAAATATTTTACTTCTTTTAGCAGCCAAATTAAGTCCCTTTATGTTAATTGTAATCAATTTCCTTTCATCCATGTTAAGCTTTATAAGAGGGTTTTATTGCTCTAGTAGATCTTAATTCTCATTGCTCTCTGGGTACACCACCTACTGCACCTTGTTCTTTTTCAATTACTGCTGTACACTCTTCTTGAAATTCAGTTAGTGACTCTTCTTCTTCCTCCTTTCCTCTAAAAAATTATAATAACTCCACTTTTCCAATTGTATCAATTCTGTGTCTTTGTTCTTGCAAAGTGAACAAGAGGCCTTCCGGCATCAACCAGCTATAGTTTATTCCTCTTTTAAGTACCTCTTTAGTCAAAAATGTATATTCTCCTCTCATCTCTTTTACTCTTCTTAGTACTTGTTTCAGCACCATAATTTCTTTGTCTTTATACTTTAATGTTTTCTCTCTTGCCACCTGTAGTATCTGTATTTTGATTATCTTCTTGGTAAATCTAATATGTACTTCTCGTGGTAACTTGTTTCTCATTGCATATCTTGTATAGACACAGAACACTTCATCCATCCCATCTATCATCTTCTCTTTGGTTATCTCTTATGCTTCTGCCAGTATTTCTGTCATTATTTCAGCAAGATTTTCATCTTTTCCTTCTTCCACATTTTGAAATCTGAAATAAAATTCTGATCTATTGATTTCCCATCACTCCTGCCCTTCTCGACATTGCTCAATTGAGAATATCTCCAATATTCTTATCTCTTTGTATATCTTCTTCAATTTTTAAAAACCTGTCTTCATATTTCATCATCATCTGTTGAATATTTTCCACTTTCTCATCTGTCTTTTCAATTTTTTGCTCAATCTTCTGGATTCCTTGCATGATCATCTGCAATGTCACTTTTGTTCTCTTTCTCCTGTTGTAACATTGTCTGTATAGATCATTGTCCTCCAGATGGTGAGGAGGTTGGTATTGAGGAAGCTGGGGCTCTTATCTTTCTACTCATCTTATAACGCTTATCTGTGAAGAAAGAGAGAGAAAAAAGAAAAAAAAGAACAAAGGCACTTGTATACCTTAATCCAATTAGCTGAAATAGTATATACCCCCTCACACACCCCAAAAAAGCAAGATTAAATATGGAAAAAGGAATAAAAAAGATTTTTCTTTAAAAAAAAAGAGGATAGGGGAGAGAAAAAGAAAAATCAAAAAGAAAAAAAAGAAAAAATAGTCTATGTATTTCTCTTAATAAAAAAAGAAACAAAAAGGCAAAAATAAAAAGTTCACATTCTAGTTCCTGGTTTGAAAATTGAAATCCAAATTTAAAAAAAAACCAACCAGAGGGGAAGTTGAAAAGAAGGCAAAAAGTAACAAAGAATTCTAATGCCACTAAATATTCAAGGTTCTGCCACTAAATATTCAAGGTTCTTTAATAAATCAGCAAAGTTTTCAGTTCAGTATCTTCAAGGTCACTTCAATCTTCTCTCTTTCAACTTCAACTCCAGACTTCAGCTACCTATAGCTCACAGATGGCTACCTGTGTAAGCAAACTGCCATGCTCATCCCACTATCTTTTCCAGTGCAAAGCTCAGTGTCCTTGAGTATACCACGAATACATAAACAAATAAAGTAAAAAAGAAAACAATGTATCCAAGCCTGTAGGCAGCAGTGCTATTTATTTTCCTTCACTTTCACTTCCCTCTCTTATATCCAAAACCAGGAACATAAAGAAAAAGTAAAATCTTTTCTTTTAAAAAGAAATAAATCTCAAATCAGAAAGAAGAGTCTTAATAAAAAACAAACTTTCAAGAGGATTATTAAAAAAAGAAATACAAACAGGAATAGGAAATTTTAAAAGGACCAGTCCAGTTTAGAATTAGGAAGCTTCACCAAGTTCAAAATTCCAATAAAAAGGGAATAGAAAAAAAAACTTTCACTTTAACTAGCTTAATCTCGCCGCTTAAACTCTTTTCTCTTCACATTTAATTCCACTTTAATTCTTTCAGGGTGTTCTCTTCAAGAATTAATAAGTAAAAGTTCATCTCACCAAATTGACACACTTTCTTGACATCTCTTCCATTCCAGAGCTTTCCCAGCTTCAGCAGCTTGAATGGCTGCCTCTCCACTACTGGCAAAAAGGTGATCCTTTTTCTGGATCAACCAGGGACTTTACAATGTCCCTGGGATCAACAGGACATGTGTGCCCTTATTGATCACCATCTCTACGGGATGGTTTAGGTCTGTCGGGACCATCCAGCAGCTGAGATATGGAAGGCAATCTTGGAGAATCAAGATTACGCGTCGTACCGCCGTGACGCCAACTCTGCCTTCCTTGTAGTATTCTGATTTATGACTCATATCAGATTTCAGATTTCATGATACAAGAGTTCATGAAGTCTGCTTGTTTTATATAGCTAAGGACCATCAGATCTGATTAGTACTTAGATGAATAGTCATCAGCTGTGGACTAGATTACAGTTTTTTCTTTCCAAAATCTTTTCTGGTAGAAAGTAATAGGAAAACACTTCTGTACTGATGCCAGAGTAAACATGAAGACATGAAGAGTCAAGCTTGACTTGAGAAAAACTTTACCTTTACAATTTGCAATCACGGGTTCATGTCCTACCCATTTGATCAACAGAAAACAAAATTGTTCCAGGCCTTCATTTTGTTGAGGGAGAGTATCCACACATTCCTAATATGGCAATTTGCTGCTGAGTCTCAACAACATATTTGAACTCAATTAAGAGGTTTGTGCTTGCATGAGTTGGCTGAGGAATATCAAGGCAGGTATAAGAGTTTAAACAAAATTAGATACATTTCCTAAGGGTTGTTAAGAAATATTCTTTTCTGAAAGCATCCTGTTGTTGAATTTACTTCTGGCTAATGTCATTATGCCAACACAGGGTTCACTGGACTAAATCTTAAACATTCTTTGCTTATAAAGTATCTTCAGTCTCTAATTTAAATACTAGATCACAAAACATTCAGTTATTCTACACTACAATTTTGTACAGAGAGCTACATGTTCATACCACCCTTTGATTTCACCAAATCAACATTATTATTTATTACAATTCACAGGGCACTACCTTGTCCAGGACTGCCATATTTTAATCTGGCAGATGATAGATAATACACATACTCACTGCAAACAAAGTCAGAAAAAGTAGATCAAATAGTGATGCAAGGAAGCAATAAACTAGGCCTCCTAATCTTATTTTCTTGGTCAGAGCACTGGATGAGATTTCTTCAGAGACACCCTTGATTATTTGTTATATAATTACTGAGGATCTGAAGGACTGAAAAGACACATAGAACAATATTGGTAAAAAAACAAAAACAAAGAAAATCCAAAACCTTAATATGACCATTAGTAATAGCTCACTTTCAGCCTACCAAGGCTATAAGGGTCCTTCTTGATATATTTGTGCTCATCTTTTGTTTAATTGGCAGAAGCAATCATATTGTTCTCAGCATTTTAAATCTAGTGGCAGTGAAAATAATTGCTGGCTGATTTCAAATTACCTTTAAAGGATTGGAGAAGGAAACAGTAGTGACTTTTGGTCAACTTGATCCAGGTAGATATTTTCAGGTTTTGAATAAAAGGAATCTGATGATGTGAATTGCTTAAAGCATGGGTATCAAACTCTCCACCTCACATTTATTGTCACATGACTTTTTTTTTTTGCCTTTGCAGAGCTGGGGTAGGCATGGCCTGTGCATGACACATCTGGACCTTGGAGTTTGACACCCCGGGCTTAAAGGAATAGAATCAATATTTGGATTTAATTTTGTCTTCCAGTTTGCTGTAATGTAACAGAGTTTACAAGAGGCCACTCATCACAACAAACTGAAGTCAATTGGAAGTAGTTTAATCTGTTATCCCCTCTTCTAAAATTCTGAAATAGTGAAAGTGAGAAATAGTGAAAGTTAGAATCTCTGACAAAAACTCTCAACATCACTGCTCTGGACTTCCCAGAGCATTCACAAAATGCTGTGTACATGCACATAATAATATATCAATGCACACAGATTTCAACTCTACATTTTTCCTTCATTACTTTCATTAATTGGGGGGGGGGGTTCCTTTACTTTTTTGAATCCACTGATTTTATTTGTGACATATGTTTCAAACATTGCTTATATCCCAGTTTAGCTTATTTTAGCTGCTACTATATTATGTAGGTTCAGAGAACAATCTGAAGATCTGTTGGTGGGCAAAGACCTAGAAAAGGAAAGATACACAGGGTCTTGTTCTTACACAGTTTTCCTTTCATTTCCTATCATCTCACTGATGTTTAACCTCAGCAGTAGGCCAAACATGAAGCTATCATTTAGAAAAACTCAAAATGTCATCTCTTAAAAGACATTTTTACCTGAGATTCAGCCATTTCCATTTGTGTAAGTATGGATTAGGGGGAGGGTTATTTTAAGCGTATGTCAGAATTGCTGATGGAATGCTCTATCTTATTAATATAGTTGTGTTTAAATAATAAATTGAGCTAATATAATGTAGTAATTTGGGTACAGGCCAGGGAGGCACAGATTCCATGAAAGCTCATTGGGGAAGGCATTGTCCTTAGTTGCCATCCTACCCCACAGAATTGTTGTTGTGGATAAAAAATGTAGAGGTACTAGATATATCTCCTTAAACTCTTGGAGAACAATTGCTAATCTGCTAATTTCATGATGGTGTAAGGAAATATTGCAAAGTGAAAGCATGGAAACTCTTACAGGAGCGTGTGAATGTGTAAGATAGAACAAAAGCAAACCAGAGCCATCTTTAGCCAGTGATATGCAAGAAAAGGAAGGGAGAAGTGGAGGTGGAGCAAATTCATTCAAGGAATTAGTCTCAGTAATGGCTTGAGGGATAATGTAACATGAAAAAGATGATCAGCCTGTTTTACCTCGCTTTCTTTTTTCTTTTCCACATTCTTGGGTGAATCTGAGTGCTTTTAAAAATGAAAGATAGGCATAAGCCAAGAATCTTTGACTGAAAGCTTTATTCTTCCCTTTCTCAGATGATTTGCCAATGGTCTCTTGTCTCATATAGAACTTCTGGGTTTTTTTTCTATTTGCTACAATTTTCAGGCAGGCTGGTCAGTATTGGCACACAATGATCACCAAATGATGATTCCTTCCCTCCTTCCTTCCTTCCTTTCTTCCCTAGTTTTATGACAAATCGTAATTTTAGGAAATTAAATCCAACTACAGTGTCATGCAGAACACTGGATTCTCTCAAATCTCCCCCATTCTTTGAGCTATTTTAAAATCTGGACTACAATGTGATGAAATTTGTGTACATCAATATATACTATTCACTATTAAACCACTGGATCTGGAAGACACCAGTTTGGAGAAAGCCAGTATAAATAATATGGAATAAAACAGTGACACAGTCTGACTTTTTATGGCACTGCCTATGCTCCTGTCTCAGGCATGGAGTTAATGTGTGAAGTAGTCTTAGCATCAGGATGCTGAGTATATCTAAAGCCTATAGTGTATAGAAGCTTCTGTTACGAACTAAGCAAACTCGTTAGCTTGCGAGTCTAATAGTTTTACTTTCACAGCAGGCTCGTAAACCTGCACTTCTGATTGGCCCGCTAATAGCAGATCGTGATTGGTCATTGTCGGCTGATCTGATTGGCTGTTAGTGGGTCGCCGCTGATTGGACGCTTTCCAGCGTGGCAAACTCAAATCATCGATGTTGTGACAGCAGGCAGCTCTATAAAAGGAGCTGCTGCTGCCCTAGCTTTTTGCTCTGTTCTGAAGTCACTAATAAAGAGTTGGAGTCACTATTCGATGCCTCGTCTCCGTTCTTGCGCCCACCCTCCCAGATCTAACACTGGCAACGAGGGTGGGTTGCGGAGATGATAGAGCTGACTGATCACTCATTGCACAATAACAGAGCACGTGGCTGAGAGCGCACCAATCGCAGCAACATGACCAGCGGCGCCATAGCACCCGCACCATTTGACCCGGCTAACGAAGACTGGGACTCGTATATGGACAGGTTTCAGATGTTCCTGGAAACCAACAACTTGAAGGATGCTACGCCTGGCAAGAAACTAGCTGTATTCCTGACCCATTGCGGGCCAGCCGTATTTAAGATGGCAAAGGCACTTGCAAAACCAGCAGAAGTCAAGACGATGGACTGGGACACTCTCGCCCCAATCCTCCAGGCCCATTATGCCCCAGCGGTGCCAACACTCATCAGAAGACATGAGTTTTACCAGAGGGACCAGCAGGAGAGTGAGAGTGTTGGAGACTTCATTGCGGACCTCAGAAAACTGGGGGACTCTGTGGCTTTGCCAATCTCGAAGAAGCCATGATTAAGAGCAAGATTATGGCGAAGGGAGACATCAGCCTTGCAGATGTCATCGCCGATGCTACTGCAGCAGAAGCAACCAGGAAGTTGGCTGCTCGAATGCGCCAAGCAAACGGACCGCACCGCCAACTCGCCAGTGACACTATGCCCCTTCCCGAGAGGCATACATTGGCCACCCACCATGAAGACCTCGAATCCTCATCAGAAAGCGAGGGAGAAGAGGTCAACAGACTCTGGTCAGAACGGGATCAGCGAGATCAACGGAGTCGTAAGCCCTCATTCCAGTGTGCTGGTTGCGGGGGAAACCACCCACAATCAGACTGCACATTCCTCGACGCACTCTGCTGTTCCTGTGGAAAGAGGGGCCACATTGCAAAGGTTTGTAGAAGCAAGCGAGGGTCCAGCCTGAACTGAAGAGAAAATAATTTCTGGCAGACAACAGGCACCCCACCAGTAAATTGGGACCGGCCAAGCAACCAATGGAACCACTACTACAGAAACCGAGCACCAACCACTTCTACCAGACGAGAAGAGGCACACCAAATCATCACCATCGGCCACGCTTCATCCCTTGATGCAAGGAAAATCCAAGTAAAGGTCATCATTGAGAAGCGACCATGCGTTATGGAAGTCGACTCCGGGTCCCCTATCAATGGTTTCCTAGAAAACCCTCAAACAGCTGATTCCTGACATCTGCCGCCAAGACCTCAGCACTCAGAGAATTATATTGAAGGACTACCAGGGGAATAGAATCCCAGTCGCCGGTTCCAGCCACGTCCAAGTCTCTTTCAAGGACCACACCGCAACCCTACCTTTTACCGTTGTCGATAGAGATCGACCCAGCTTGCTAGGCTTACAGTGGTTCGTGCCTCTGGAAATCGAACTGGCAGGCATCAACCAGACTGAAGATGATGACTGGGAAGCAGCCCTTGTCCAGGAATTCCAGGAAGTTTTCACCGAGAAGCTAGGCAAGTACAAGGGATCCCCCATATCGTTTAACCTCTGCCCTGATATTGCGCCCATTCACCTTAAGCCTCGTCGAGTGCCCTTTGCACTCAAACCAAAGATTGACAAACAATTGGACAAATTAATAGCCCAAGGTGTGTTGGAACCGATTGACCATGCCCGATGGGAGACCCCAATTGTAACCCCCATAAAACCTGACAGATCTTTGAGAATTTGTGGGGATTACAAGGCCATCCTAAACCACGCACTTCAGCAGAGCGCTTACCCCGTGCCTGTGGTCCAACACCTCCTTCATTCCCTTGGAGACGGAAAAATATTTGCAAAATTGGACTTAGCCCAGGCGTACCAGCAGCTGCCCATAGATGCAGAGTCCGCAGAAGCCCAAACTATAGTTACACACAGAGGTGCATTCAAGTGTAATAGACTCCAGTTCGGAGTAAGCATAGCACCTGGCATCTTCCAAAGTCTGATGGAGAGATTGCTACAAGACATAAAAGGGGTTGTGCCATATTTCGATGATGTCCTGATAGCTGCTCCCACTAGAAGTATACTAGAAAAATGACTAAGAATGGTCCTCCAAAAATTTAAAGACACTGGCCTGAAGGTCAAGAAGGACAAGTGCCAACTATGAACTCAGAGGGTTGAATTCCTTGGTTACCTTCTTGACAAACAGGGAATTCACCCTACTGAGAAAAAATTGGCTGCAATAAAAAATGCCCCGAGACCTAGAAACAAAGCAGATCTCCAAGCCTTCCTGCGACTCATCAACTTTTATAACATCTTCCTACCCCAGAACCCCTGCATAGGGTCCTCGACAAGAAGGCTTCCTGGGTCTGGGGACATCGAGATGAGTGAGCTTTTCAGAAAGTAAAAGACCTTTTAACATCAGATGCTGTGTTGATACAATATAACGAGACTTTACCATTAACTGTCACCTGTGACGCCTCACCGTTTGGAGTGGGAACCATCCTGAGCCACATCCTGCGAAATGGTACTGAGGCGCCCATTACATTCTTTTCTAGAACTTTATCTAAAACTGAAACTATAGCCAACTAGATAAAGAGGCTCTCGCTATTGTGTCTGCGATCAAACGATTCCATGAGTATGTATATGGGAGATCCTTTTCTATAATCACCAATCACAAACCACTACTTGGCATCTTGGCGGGGGATAAACCAACTCCCCACATCTTATCGCCAAGAATGACACGCTGGTCAGAGTTTTTAGCTGCATATGATTACCAGCTGTGACACCGACTGGGGAAAGCCATTCCCCACGCTGATGCCCTGAGCCGCTCTCCGCTACCAGAAGTCCTGGACGACCCAGCTCCAACCCTAGCTACACTACAAAACAAGACACTTCCATCACCACCACTGACTGCACAAGACATCACGTCAGAAACAAGGAAGGACCCTTGTTTAGCACTGGTCCTCAGCTGGGTGGAAAGAGGTTGGCCTGACAACGAACTCAATGACACCTTCAAGCCTTTCAAACACAGGCAGACAGAACTTTTCTCCCAAAAAGGATGTGTTTTATGGGGAGACAGAATCGTCATCCCAGAAAGACTGCAGCAAAAGGTCCTAAAACTATTGCATTTTGGACACCCGGGCATCGTGCGAATGAAGGCACTAGCAAGGAGCTACGCTTGGTGGCCAGGCATAGATAAGCAAATAGAAACCTGGGTCGCTACCTGCAACAAATGCCAGGAAACACGCTCAGCTCCACCAAAAGCACCACCAATGGAATGGGAAGCACCTCGAGGTCCCTGGTCCCGTATCCACATCGATTTTGTGGGACCCACCAAGGGGCATACATTTCTCATAACAGTGGATGCCTATTCCAACTGGCTTGAGGTCCACAAAATGAAGAGCACCACAAAAGAGACAGTCATTAAAAAACTAAACAGACTATTTGCTACATACGGCTTGCCAGATGTCTTGGTTTCAGACAATGGCCCACAATCCACCGCCTTGGTATTTGAGCAGTACCTAGCAGACCGGGGGATATGCCATGCCTTAACATCGCCAGCTCACCCTGCGGCCAACAGTAGGGCTGAACGAATGGTCCAGTTCATAAAGAAAACCTTACACAAGATGGAACAAGGGAACATCCACGACAAGGTGACCAGGATGCTTCTCCTCCAACATATTACTCCAAACAGCACCACAAACAAAACCCCAGCCGAACTCCTGATGGGCAGGAAACTTCGATCACATCTTGACCGACTACACCCTGCCTACACGCCGGAAAAGCCCCTGGGGTCCAGCAGCAAGTATCGCACGTTCAAGGTAGGCGACCCGGTGTTTGCAAAAAAACTTACCTGTGACCCATTGTGGGTCCCCGCTACCATAACTCAACTTACGGGTCCCCGTTCCTACCATTTACAAACTGCTGATGGGAGACTGTGGAAGCGCCACATCGACCAGCTACACTCCAGGCTGGCACCTACTCCCTTCACAAGCCCTGAACTCCAAACCAGGGGGGGAAGGGAAATTGAGGGGGCCAAAAACGAACTAGTACCCAACCCAGTACTCGAAAACCAGCAATCAGCGCAACCAAACCTGGATTATTCATCTTCCGAAGAAGAGCCGGGGCAGATGGCCATCTCTCCACGAAGCAGCAACCCCAGAGAATCCAGATGACAGCCTTGACGGGATGACAACACCGTCACCCATCGGAGAAGCCAGATCACCATTGCCGCCGAGTTCAACAAACAGCCCACCAGATCCAGAGTCCGGGCAAAGACTGGTGGAGCAACAAAGATCAGGTAGACAGGTGAGACAACCTGCCTACCTGCGAGAATACATCACCCCACCCTTGAGACGGAACCTAGGGGGGGAGGGGTGTTATGAACTAAGCGAACTCATTAGCTTGCGAGTCTAATAGTTTTACTTTCACAGCAGGCTCGTAAACCTGCACTTCTGATTGGCCCGCTAATAGCGGATTGTGATTGGTCATTGTCGGCTGATCTGATTGGCTGTTAGTGGGTCGCCGCTGATTGGACGCTTTCCAGCGCGGCAAACTCAAATCATTGGATGTTGTAACAGCAGCCAGCTCTATAAAAGGAGCTGCTGCTGCCCTGCTTTTCGCTCTGTTCTGAAGTCACTCAAAAAGAGTTGGAGTCACTATTCGATGCCTCGTCTCCATTCTTGCGCCCACCCTCCCAGATCTAACAGCTTCCATTTTCTCTTTGTTCCTCAGACTGAATCTCTCTCCAGTGGCAATATCTTAAGTTGTGCTGGGGTTCAGTGATTTACATTATGTGATGACATATCAATTTTCCAGCTGAGAACTTTTTTCAACAGTCTGGACATGAAGGCCTCAAAATGAGTACATTTGTAGATGACCATCAGTGTATAATTAGCCCATTAAGGTTGTCAAGATGTTACTTTTGGTTAATTAAAAGGTAGATCAAAATAATTATCGATTGCATATGATGCCTTTTCTTCTCACAGAGAAAGCAGATCTATTATTTTGCCTGTAATTAATGACAGGGGCTCTTTGCCATTGTTTTGTGATGTTGATGTCATCAACTTACCCAGTGGGAGACCCTGAGACTTACAGTGTTCAGCCACTTCTTGTGCTAACTTTACTTTTCAATCTCTTTTGTAAGGTCTATTTTCATAGGAGGTCTCAGAATACCTTTGAGATGAAGTCCCCAGTCTCATGCTGGGCAAAAGATTGGGTCAATAATTGTGGAGACTCTTGCATTTGAATGACATGTGATAGGCAGACTCCTGGGTCTTCCTGAGGTTTTGGTTGGAAGATGCTGGTGTCCCCTACAGTGAATGAGCTCACATCCGCCACAGAGTTTGTCATCACATCTGAATCAATGACATTGATGTCTCAGGATCCACTTAATTGTCACATACTTATTGGAAAGTGTCTTCCTATAACTAATGAATATCTAAATGTTTGTTGTGTGCCATCCATTTCCCATTACTTGGAAAGTTTCAAAGCAATAGCCATAAACTCTAACAAGTGACACCTGAAGATTCTTTGGGAACTGCTGGTGCAATGTTGGTAACTTCAGATGTTACAGTTTCAGTGGAAATACACAGCCACATAAGGGATAGTTCCGTGGTTCTTTGAAAAAAAAAATAATGTATAGATTGGCCCACAATGGCTTTGTTTGGTTTCCCAGTTCCTCAGCCAAATATGCTCATTTATCTTCTCTCTCTGAAGAAGGACTAGGGGAGACATGATAGCAGTGTTCCAATATCTCAGGGGCTGCCACAAAAGAAGAGGGAGTCAAGCTATTCTACAAAGCTCCTGAGGGCAAATCAAGAAGCAATGGGTGGAAACTAATCAAGGAGAGAAGCAACCCTAGAACTAAGGAGAAACTTCCTGACAGTGAGGACAATTAAACAGTTGCTTCCAGAAGTTGTGAATGCTCCACACACTGGAAGTTTTAAAAAGATGTTGGATAACCATTTGTCTGAAGTGGTGTAGGGTTTCCTGCCTAGGCAGGGGGTTGGACTAGAAGACCTCCAAGATCCCTTCCAACTCTGTTATTCTATTTTATTCACTTATTTGTAGTGTGTGGTTGAAAGTTAAAAGAAGCAGACTTTATATCCCAACTTAGCCCTGCCTCTAACAATAGTACTTAGACTTATATACCGCTCCACAGTGCTTTACAGCACACTATAAGTGTGTGTATATAGTATGTCAGCATATTGCTCCTAACAATCTGGCTTCTCATTTTACCAACCTTGTAAGGATAGAAGGCTGAGCCAAGCTTGAGTCAGTCAGGATCGAACAATACTGCATTCTAACCAGAGGTGGCATTCAGCAGGTTCTGACCAGTTCTGGAGAACTGGTCGCGGAAATTTTGAGTAGTTCAGAGAAACGGCAAATACCACCTCTGACTGGAGATTTTATAGTATCCTTCCCCTGCCACACTCACCAAGCCACGTCCACAGAACCAGTAGTAAAAAAAAAATTGAATTCCACCACTGATTCTAACCTCTGCGCCATCAGGACTCTATCACATGAGAACAATGTCTGTGTGCTAAAGGCAATCCAGAAGGGCCATCTGAGCTTTTGGAATTGCATGAACATTTACTATGAGATGAGCAATAATAAATGGCCATCTTTTTTTCTGTTTAAAGACAGGACTTTAAAAAGTAAACAGAACGGAGGCATCCGGCTTTTGATTTTCAACACAGATGTCAGGCACAGACTTTTAAAGCATTTGTTCTAATCTGAATATCCAACTCGAGTATGCTGAAACTGCAGGATAAAAAATTACAGACATTGAACTTCTGTTATTAGAAATATATTTATGCATTGATCAGTATGTTGGGGAAACCCCACATACTGGTCAATGCATAAAGATATTTCTAGTGACTGTAGTTCAGTGGCTGTAATTTTTTATTCTACAGTTTCAGCATACTCCAGTTGGATATTTTGGAAACCCCACATACTGGCAACAGATACTCGGCTTGTTAGGATGGATCAAAACAAGTTCTGTCAACTATTTCAATTCTTAAATTATGCTGAATGGCAGAATTACTCAATGCTTTGAATTATTACTGGATAATTGAAAAACTCATTTCAAAGTCCTTAAAAACAAACATAAAATGTCCACAGCAGTTTTGAAAAACTCTCTTCTCTCTTATGGAGAATGAGAAAATACTCATTGAGGTTCCTGATCCTTGAAGTCCATATCTCCTTTCAGAAGAAAACAGCTTGGCTGCTAAATTCCAATATAAAATTATGACTAGGGTGACTAGGGTGTTTTGTTTATTCTATCTGACATAATGGGGGGAAAGGGAGAAGTTCAGGAAAGGTGCAAAAATCAAGTGAAAGTTTGTGTGTGTGGCAGCAGGGGGAGGCAGTAGTACTTAAAATAACTAGGGAATTGCTTCCTTCATTTGTTGTTCTACTTTTAAAAAATATTTAAGGGTTGACTGAGAATCCCACTAGCACAAAGTTTGGAATAAAACTTTAATTCTTAACTTCTAAAAATATGTTGAGCAATTGCACTAAATTGGTAATTTAAAAAGCAAGTTAAACTGAATAGTTTATATAAATTAGAGAGGCGATAGAAATGGCCAGATTATGGTTAAGGAGAGGAAGCAAACCAAAGGGAAGCAGATCTGCATATTTTTATTCATCATATCTCCTCTACAGATCTGAATTACTTAATGCAATGGAATGAATAAGCCAATAATTCTTCTGTTATGTCCTGAGCATGGGCGCAAGGAACGGAGACGAGACATCAAACTGTGACTTCAACTCTTTATTGTGACTTCAGAACAGAGCAAAATACTTGGGTAGCAGCAGCTCTTTTATAGAGCTGGCTGCTGTCAAAACAACCAATGATTTGAGTTTACCGCTCTAACAAGCGTCCAATCAGAGAGACCCGCTAACAGCCAATCAGATTGGCCAGAAACGACCAATCATGACTCGCTGTCCGCGGGCCAATGAGAAGTGCAGGATTACGAGCCTGCTGTTAGAGTAAAGCTATTAGGGTTGTTACTGATGCGTTGGCTTAGTCCATAACACCCCTCCCCCCTAGGTTCCGTCTGAGGGGTGGGGTGATGTATTCTTGTAAGTAGTCAGGTCGCTTCACCTGTCTGCTTGATCTGCGCTGTTCCTCTGGTTTCTGTCCTGGCTCTGGTTCCGGTGGGCTGCTTGCTGAGCTGGGTGGTGAAAACGGTCCTGCTGTTACGCTGAATGGCTCTGGGCTTTCCTCTCTGTTCTCGCCAACGCCGTCATCCGGGTTCCCTGGATCTGTTTCCATCATGGTGGTGTCATGTGGCGAGGCAACTCCCCGGCTCGGTTCTCTTTCTGGTGGTAAGTATCCCATGGTTGGGTGTGTAGACTGCTGGGTTCCGATTGTTAAGTCATCTGTTATTTCTTTTTTGGCCCCCTCGATGTCCCTTCGCCCCCAGTTGGAAATTCAGGGGATGAGATGGGAGTAGGTGGTAGTCTGGATCGAAGCTGGTCTATGTGGAGCTTCCACATTTTGCCATCTGCAGTTTGTAGGCGATAGGATCGGGGTCCCGTAAGTTGCGTTATGGTAGCGGGGACCCACAATGGGTCACCTGAGAAGTTTTTTGCAAAAACGGGGTCACTTTCCTGGAATGATCGACACTTGCTGCTGGATCCCAGGGGTTGTTCAGGTGTGTATGCAGGGTGAAGGCGATTGAGGTGTGAGCGAAGTCTCAGGCCCATCAGGAGTTCAGCTGGGGTCCTGTCTGTGGTGCTGCTTGGGGTAATATGTTGGAGGAGAAGCATCCGGGTTATTTTGTCGTCAATGTCACCCTGGTCCATTTTGTGTAAAGTCTTCTTTACAAATTGAACCATTCGCTCAGCCCTACCATTGGCCGCAGGGTGAGCTGGTGATGTTAAGGCAT
This sequence comes from Emydocephalus ijimae, assembly GCA_004319985.1. Classification (NCBI taxonomy): domain Eukaryota; kingdom Metazoa; phylum Chordata; class Lepidosauria; order Squamata; family Elapidae; genus Emydocephalus; species Emydocephalus ijimae. The sequence goes on from BHEV01033715.1 coordinate 25,851, forward strand.
GGTGGATGCTCCGGTCTGCTAGGTACTGTTCGAATGTCAGGGCAGTGAATTGAGGGCCATTATCAGAGACCAGGACATCTGGCAATCCATGGGTAGTGAATAGTTTATTCAGTTTTTTAATGACTGCCTCTGTGGTCGTGCTTTTCATTTTGTGGACCTCGAGCCAGTTCGAATAGGCATCCACGGTGAGAAGGAAAGTATGTCCTCTGGTGGGTCCCGCAAAATCGATGTGGATATGGGACCAGGGACCTCGAGGCGTTTCCCACTGAGTTGGGGGTGTTTTTGGAGGAGCAGAGCGAGTCTCCTGGCATTTGCTGCATGTTGCTACCCAGGTCTCTTTCTGCTTGTCTAAACCAGGCCACCATGCGTAACTCCTTGCCAATGCCTTCATTCGCACGATGCCTGGATATCCATCGTGCAACATTTAAAAAACTTTATGTTGCAATTTCTCCGGAATGACAACTCTGTCTCCCCACAAGATGCAGCCCTTTTGCAAGAATAGTTCTGTCTGTTGATTCTTGAATGGTCTGAAATTATCGTTGGGTGCGCTGTCTGGCCAACCCCGTTCCACCCAGCTGAGGACTTGTGCCAAAGAAGGGTCTTTTTTCATTTCTGAGGCGATGTCTCAAGCGGTCAGCGGTGGTGATTTAAGAGTTTCAATTTGAAATACGACTAGGGTTGGAGCTGGGTCCTCTATGATGTCTGGCAGTGGAGAGCGGCTCAAAGCGTCAGCGTGGGGAATAGCTTTCCCTGGGTGGTGTTGCAGTTGGTAATCGTATGTGCTAGAAACTCCAACCAATGTGTCATTCTTGGTGATAAGATGTGGGGAGTTGGTTTGTTTCCCGCTAAAATGCCAAGTAGCGGCTTGTGGTCTGTAATTATGGCAAAGGGTCTCCCATACACATATTCATGGAAACGTTTAATTGCGATACAATGGCGAGAGCCTCTTTATCAAGTTGGCTATAGTTCCTTTCAGTTTTAGACAAAGTTCTCAAAAAGAACGCAATAGGTGCCTCATTACCGTTTGGCAGAACATGGCTTAAAATGGCTCCCACTCTGAATGGTGAGGTGTCACAGGTAACCGTTAAGGGTAGAGTCTCGTTGTATTGTATCAATACAGCATCAGAAGTTAAGAGGTCTTTTACTTGTTGAAATGCTCGTTCTTCACGCTGTCCCCAGACCCAGGAAGCCTTTTTGTCGAGAAGTCTATGTAGAGGCTCGGCTACGGTCACCTTCTGGGGCAAGAAGATGTTATAAAAGTTAATGAGTCCCAGGAAGGGTTGGAGGTCTGTCTTGTTTCTAGGCCTTGGGGCGTTTTTGATTGCAGTTAGTTTTTTTCCGGTGGGGTGGATTCCCTCTCTGTCGAGAAGGTATCCCAGGAACTCCACTCTCTCCCTACAAAGTTGACACTTGTCCCTTTTTACCTTCAGGCCAGCGTCTTTAAATTTTTGAAGAACCCTTCTGAGGTTGAGTTATTAGGTTGTCCTAATAACTCTTTAGTGGGGGCAGCTATTAAGAAATCATCAAAATAAGGCACAACGCCTCTTATGCCTTTTAATAGCCTCTCCATCAAACTTTGGAAAATGCCCAGCACCACGCTTACTCCGAATTGGAGTCTATTGCACTTGAAGGCACCTCTATGTGTAACTATTGTCTGGGCTTCTGCAGTCGTCGTATCTACGGGTAGCTGTTGGTACGCCTGAGCTAAGTCCAATTTCGCAAATATTTTTCCGCCACCCAGGGAATGAAGGTGTTGGACCACCGGTACTGGGTAAGTGCTCTGCTGAAGTGCATGGTTTAGGGTGGCCCAGTAATCCCCACAAATTCTTAACGAGCCATCTGGCTTTATGGGTGTTACTATTGGAGTTTCCCATCGGGCATGGTCAATTGGTTCCAACACACCCTGGGCTATCAATTTGTCTAGTTGCTCGTCGATCTTTGGCTTGAGGGAAAAAGGCACCCAATGAGGCTTATGACGAATGGGAGCTACATTGGGACTGAGATTAAATGATATAGGGGTCCCCTTGTACTTGCCTAATGTTCCTGTGAACACATCCTGGAATTCCTGGATGAGGGCCTCTTCCCAGTCGTCGCTCCCGGTTTGGTGTATGCCAGCTAGTTCAATTCCGAGTGTGGCAAACCACTGTAGCCCTAACAAACTGGGCCGGTCACGATCGACGACAGTCAGGGGAAGCGTCGCGGTGCAGTCCTTGAAGGATACTTGGACGTGGCTGGAACCGACAACTGGAATTCTGTTTCCCTGGTAGTCTTTTAGGANGTTCCATTGGTGGTTCAGGTGGTCCCGATTTCCATGTGGTTTTCCTGTCTCCCAGCGGAGGTTATTCTCCCTCCAGCTTAGACTGGACTCTCGCTTGCTTCTGCAGACCTTCGCGATGTGGCCTCTTTTCCCACAGGNACGATTCTTTGAGTGCTGAGGTCCTGGCAACAGATGGCAGGGATCAGCTGTTTGAGGGTTTTACAGATACCATCGACAGGGATGACCCCGAATCGACTTCCATCACGCATGGTCAATTCTCAATAGTGACCCTTATGCGGATCTTTCTTGCATCTAGCGATGAGGCATGACTGATAGTAATAGTTTGGTGTGCTTCTTCTCATCTCGTTGAAGCGGCAGGTGCTCGATTTCTGTAGTAGTGGTTGTTCCATTGGTGGTTCAGGTGGTCCCGATTTCCATGTGGTTTTCCTGTCTCCCAGCGGAGGTTATTCTCCCTCCAGCTTAGACTGGACTCTCGCTTGCTTCTGCAGACCTTCGCGATGTGGCCTCTTTTCCCACAGGAACAGCAGAGTGTGTCAAGGAATTTGCAGTCCAATTGCGGGTGGTTTGCCCCGCACCCAGCACATTGGCATGGAAGTCTCTGGTCTGCCCCGCACCCAGCACATTGGCATGGAAGTCTCTGGTCTGCCCCGCACCCAGCACATTGGCATGGAAGTCCTTTGCTCTTGTTCCGAGCGGAGCCGGTTGACCTCCTCTTCATCACTGTCTGAGGATAACTCAAGGTCTTCGTGATGGGCGGTAATAGTGTGCCTCTCAGAGGAGAGCGGACTATCACTAGCGAGTTGGCGGTGCGGTGCGTTCGCTTGGCGCATTCGAGCGAATGACTTCCTGGTTGCTTCTGCGGCAGTAGCGTCGGCAATGACATCTTCAAGGCTGATGTCTCCTTTTGCCATGATTTTACTCTGCGATGTGTGGTCATCTAATCCCAGAACTATGCAGTCTCTCAGGGCTTCCTCGAGGTTTGCAAAACCACAGAGGCCTCCCAGGTTCCAGAGGTCGGCTACGAAATCCCCAACGCTCTCGTTCTTCCGTTGGTCCCTCTGGTAAAACTCGTGTCTTCATATCAGTGTAGGTACTGCGGGTGCGTAATGGGCCCGGAGGATCAGCGCGAGGTTAGCCCAATCCATGGTCTTCACTTCTGCTGGTTTGGCAAGTGCTTTAGCCATTTTAAAAATGGCGGGGCCGCAGTGGGTCAGGAACACCACTCGTTTCTTGCAGGCGTAGCATCTTTCAGATTGTTGGTCTCTAGGAACATCTGGAAACGGTCTATATACGAGTCCCAGTCTTCGTTTGCCGGGTCAAATGGAGCGGGTGGTATGGCGCCGCTGGTCATTCTGCCATTTGTTGCGTGCACTCTTCAGCCACGTGCTCTGTCTTGTTTGAATGAGTACTTAGTCAGCTCTATCGTCTCCGCATCCCACCCTCGTCGCCAGTGTTATGTCCTGAGCATGGGCGCAAGGAACGGAGACAAGACATCGAACTGTGACTTCAACTCTTTATTCGTGACTTCAGAACAGAGCAAAATACTTGGGTAGCAGCAGCTCTTTTATAGAGCTGGCTGCTGTCAAAACAACCAATGATTTGAGTTTACCGCTCTAACAAGCATCCAATCAAAGAGACCCGCTAACAGCCAATCAGATTGGCCAGAAACAACCAATCACGACTCGCTGTCCGTGGGCCAATGAGAAGTGCAGGATTACGAGCCTGCTGTTAGAGAAAAGCTATTAGGGTTGTTACTGATGCGTTGGCTTAGTCCATAACATCTTCCATAGAAACTAGCTGTATTTGTTAAGCTTTTACCCTTCCACCAGATACTGGCTACACTCTAGGTTAGTATATTGCAACAAGACATGTACAGAAATAAATAATGATCCTGAATGTGGATCATGCATATTGAATGACATGAAAAGTCAGAACAATCAAGCCAACTAAGAACCAGAGCAGAAAAGAAATCACACTTAGAGATGTGCCTTCTTTTGTGTCATTGCATGGCAGATGAAACATTATTGCTAGATTGCCATATAGGGATGAGGGTTCTGGCTCATACTTTAACTTATTTAAAGAAGATTGCAGGGAAAGCTGGAGGTTTAATCATTGAAACAATAATGCAAGCTGCTAATGTTCACTCCACTTTCTCTGTCCATTTAGTTGCAGCCTCCCTTCCATAAAAACCATCATGAAGAGTTACTCCTATTGACCTTTTAAATGATTGTACTACTACCACCACTAAAGGAAAGTTCTGTCCCTGAAGCATTGTTAGAATGTCTGGAAGAATTATCATTCAAATTATTTGAGAGCAAATTTGATAGAGATTTTGAAAGGTTGTCTGTGCTTTGTGTACCTGAAAAAAGAACAATAACTGGGAAGAAAGGGCAAGTGAACAGTTACTTTGACATTCAAAGCACTTAGTCCATTTTTCTTGCAACCATGTTTTTCATATTGGAAGAATACCTCCCTCTCATATTGCCACACACTGATGTCAATGATCTTAACTAGTGAATCACCCTTTTGCATCATCACCATCAGTGTTGGGATTCAAATATTGTTGCCACCAGTTCAGTCGGCATGGCTTGGTGGGTGGGTTTTGCATGTGTGCACACACTTTGTGTGCATGGGCATACCAAACACACACTTTGCACAGGCACAGAGGCATTTCTGCAGGCGCAGAGGCCTTCTAATTCTCCTCATGCAAGCTGCTCATCGCTCCTACCGGCTCTCCAGAACCGGGCAGAACCAGTCAAATACCACCACTGATCATCATTGTCATCATCAATCATCACACAGTCAGCCAGATGTTCAGACTGGGTTTGGCATTTTTTTAAATTATAAAAATATTTTATTAAACAAATTTATATCAATACAGTAAAATCAAACTTTCCACTTATCGCAACTTAAGCAAAACAGTCTTCACTCAATGTGACAGCTCTCACATTGTGTAAAATATTCATTCATGGTTGTTACTTTAAACATATAATACAAAGTTTCACCTAATTATATATTACAAATCTACTATCTACTGTCAAATATGCACCTACTATCATATGTGGTGGTCCTTCCCAAAAGCAAAAAAAGTATTGGAGGAAAATTAGTAATTGGCTGGAAGAAATCACTAAAGTTAAAACTGAATGGAAACCAGAAATATTTCTATTGGGAATTCTAAAACAAAAAAATAGTAAAAAAAATTATTATATATTATGGGTTTGGTATTTTTGTTTACCTATCAAGTCCTTACCAAGGACCTGGGATAGGCAAATCTGGATGTTTGACGGTGTCACAGATATCATGGCAGGATGGAAGCTGTCACCAGTAAAGCTTCCTTTTGCAATCGACTGATGACAAATTTGTCTGTTGTTGTTGTTGTTGTTGTTGTTGTTGTTGTTGTTGTTGTTATTATTATTATTTTTCTTTAAATATGAAACTCAGTCAACTGAACTTTTAAAAGTGTGTGACAAATACCAGTGACTGGTGCTAATGGTTGATAGGGTTTGCTGCCAGAGTCCTAGGTGTCAACCAAGTATCTTTTTAAAATATACAATGTTCTGAGAAGCACAGTTTTTTGCAGTTCCACTGAAGTTATTGTAGGAAGCTGCAATTTCTTGATGTGTTTTGTAAAATTCTTGGACATGGTATCAAGTACCCCAATGACACTGGGTATCACTGTTAAACATGTTTCATCCATAACCGTGAAGTTTCGATGGCCAAGTAGAGATATTTTGTGATTTTTTTTTCCAGTTCTTTTTCTTCAACTCTGGCGTCTCCTGGCATAGCAATATTAATCAACTGTACACTTCAGCCCTTGACAACCATAACATCTGACATATAGTGTTCCAAATGGTGATCCATCTGTATTCAAAAGTCCTACAAGCTCTTCACTGTCTCATTTTTGAAAACTTTTTCCACTTTATGTTCCCATGACTTTTCAGATACAAGTAGGGCATATTTTTACATAATGACCAGTGGATTAATTTAGCAACTCAATCATGTTGTTGTTGTTGTTGTTGTTGTTGTTGTTGTTGTTGTTGTTGTTGTTATTTAATATAACCCAGGACAATGTTGCAAGATCCAATCTAAGTTGATCCCTGGGGCCAGAAGTTTTGTCTTCAAAACGGTCAAACTCATGCTGGAGCCAAACTTCTGGGAATTTCTCTCCAGTTCCTTCCTAGGCTACAGAGAAATTCCCTGAAGATGGGCTACAGCATGAATCTGAAAGCTCAGAAAATAAAACTTCTGGTCCCGGTGAGTGACCCAATGGGATCCTGCATACTGTGCATCATCATCATCATCATCAAATGTATTTGTCACCCATCTCTCCCACAAGGCAACTGCTGTTTTTAAGTGCAGTTTATTAACTCTAAAGTCAAGAGAGCTCGTTTTTTTTTATGTTTGAAAAGAGTTTGATGTCCACAATTCTTTGCCAAACATGAAATCTGCTTTTCCTGAAAATGTACAGACAACACCTATTCTTAGGTATCATGTATTATTTGTTTGAAATGAGTAATTAGGCTTCCTAAATTTGGGTGGGAAAAATCCAGCACAACAGAAACAAGATGGGAAATTAAGAAGCTGCAAGAAACCACCTTCTTTATGGATACTGAAAAAATTAGTAGGAGAACTAACTTACAGGCTTGGGATAATGTTTCTCATAGTTTTTAAATTGAATACTTGATTATATTGGAATGGCCAGCTGGTTTTCTTATATTAGTCACTTTACTGTTTCTTCATATATATCCCTAGAAGTTAACTTATGAAAAATTCAGACATACATTTATAGACATATACAAAAAGTGAAATTTGATAGTGCTCTGAAAATATGAAACCTGCAGTCTTCATAGTGGATGCATTGTTCATGGAAAAATACTTTATTTTTGTCTTTCCCAGTGGCATATGGTGTATGCACAAATCTTTATAAACAGCTTCACTGAGCAGTGTCCTTTTCATCCTCCTAATTTATATTAAACTTTATGTTTAATAATATACAACTTTATGTTGTATAATATCTTAAATTTATTACTGATAACAAGGGTGGCAATTATAATTAAACATTACAGTTAAGAGTTGGGGAGTTAATCTAACAATATTATGTATCTGATATTGCAGAGGGAGAGAAAGGAAAAATATCACAACAGGCAAGCTCTTTTGAAAGTTCCTTGTTCTTAGCCAGGCCACAAAATTATGCAGCATAGCTGTGAGTGCAATGTAGAACAGGTTTTTAAAATAAGTTTCTGACAATGGCAGTTGCTGTCTTTTTAGAATGCTAAAAAGTTCATCATTAGAAAAAACTGACAGAACTGGAGATTTGGCTGTTGTTGGCACTAGGGAGGCTGATTCTTCATTCTGATGTGTAGATGGGGTAGATGGATGGCAGGCTGGTAGGCTTCTAAATCAGAAGGATAATGAGAATTTCAAGCAGGGGAAGACATGAGTTGGTTTCTCCAATTCTCTCATGGATTAGGGGAAACATATCCAAACTTCTTATTTTAATGTGGTCAAAACCAAACCAAAATTAACTTTGAAACATTGAGAAATGCTAAGGAACTCTAACAAACTAAAAAGGTGCTGGAGTTTTATCTGACATCATATATCACCAAACATCTTTCTATCTATGCAGGGAAACACCTGAAAACTTTTGTAGACAATGTGATAGTTACTCTGGCTCATTGGGATAAGTTGTTCTCACCCCAATCCTGATTCACTTTGCCCCCTAATATTTGCAGCTTAACATCAGTGCTAGGATGATACTATAAAGATCTATAGAAGAGAATGTTGGATTTCAAAGAAGCAGGAGAGGAAGATATTAATGGTTTTGAAATTTGGCGTGGGGAAAAATTCTTGAGAATGCCATGGACAGCCAGGGAAACAAATCAATAGATCATGAAACCAAGTAACCCAGAGTTTTCACTCAAGACACAATGTCCAGGATGAAATTATCCTACTTCAGTCACATCATGCAAAAGCGCAACAGACTAGTCACGAGGCTGTAATGTTGAGAAAGTTGAAAGGAAAGAGAAGAAGAAGAGGAGAACTAACAAAAAGACTCAGTTATAGTGGCAATGGATGCACAATTACAAGACCTGAAAAATCAGGTTCGAGGCAAGAGTATGGAATTGCCCTTAGTGCCAAACAACCAATTTGACTATATTATTGCCCTGGGGGTAATAATTTATTGGGAGTTGAGGACAAAGTAGAAAAAGCATACAGAGGCATTGCTGCTAAAATTCTTTCTCAATCCCTAATAATAGTTCTATTCTGAATAAAAGATAAGGAAGAAGAGATGGAGGAAAAAATGGAATAGTCAGCAGTTTTCCAAGCTGCAGTCCAGTTGCTGCACTGAAATTCATGCTGATATGTGTGTGTGTGTATTTTGTTTGTACACTGGCTCCTTTTTAGTGTAATCTTTCTTCTCCCACAACAGCAAAGTTCAGTTCTAGTTTTTAGAGGTCCGTCCTGTTTATGGGCAAATATATGCACAGATAGGAATTCTTACACAATTTATTAACATTACACAATTTCTTAATGTTCTATTGAGTCAAAAATTATTCAAATGCCAAACTCACAATGCAGGAAGCTTGCCTACCCCAATACTTACCATATCCCTTTCAATCTAGGGCTGTGATGATGGCCCAAGATACCTAATAAAAATACATCTTGCCATTTGGTATTATCTTCTGTCAATTTAAGATTAGTTTATACAGAAACAAATATGACCTATTATTAATTTAAAGTGTCTGCAATAGTTTAAACCTAGGACTAAAACACCAAAAGCAATGTCTACAGCTATTGTTTCTCTGCAGACCACATGATTTTTGAAGACAAAATAACTACTCAAACCCTATTTACAAGTACAAACATGTCCTGCACCCTATTAAAACAATTTGATGCTTTCTTGCTGAGTCTGTGTTTAAACAGAGTGAAACAACAACATCATTGAGGCTTTGATTATCTTCCATTCATCTTAATAGGATGAGAAATTCACATCCGGGAGCCTAATGCAATTCTCCCTGAACTCAACAACAGCTTACCCTGTGATTGCTTTGGGAACTGTGCCACAGTTTTAGTCTGCAGATTCTGGTTCCATTAAGCAATAGATTATTTATTTACTTATTTATTTATTCAACTTGTATACTGCTGAATCCAGTAGGATTCCCAGCGGTTAGCAATGCTGTACAATGAAAACGTCCATGGCAATTAGATGATAAAACATCCAGATTAGGAATTAAATAAATCTACATAAAATATCCATAGTAAGATAAAAATAACCATGCCGAACTGATCAGTTCAAATTAAAGAACGGCCAGCTGTAACAAAACCATATCCCAAACAACACATTCAGTTCAGATGACAACTGATTAATCAGTAAATGTGTGGAAGAGCTCAGTTTTGAATATCTTCTTAATCAAAATAAAACAGGGCAAACAATGCTGATTTCCACTGGAAGGCTATGCCAAGGAGTATTCATTTGGGAGCTACATGGCATATACATTTAACAAATTCTTATTTTAGGGTTGGTTGAACAGTCAGCCACATATTTAGATTAGATTTGGCATTGTTAACCACCTATCAAGTCCTTCCTGACAACCTGAGATAGGCAGATGTTATTTAAATATATTAAAGTTATCAATTCAGGATACAAGCTATTCCAGGTATAACCTTTGTCTTTTGCAACTGACTGATGATGTTTTTGTCAATGCCAAAGGTGTTCAAGTGCCAGATACTTTGAAATTGCACCCAAGGTGACTATTATTATTGATACTATCTTTGCTTTCTTTTGCCACAGCTGTTCAACTTCTGTTTGCCTGTCATTTTATTTTTGTTATCCAGTCCTTTCTCTTCTATTCTGCTATCTCCAGGTATTGCAATATCTACTATCCAGATAATAATATTCACATATCAGGCTTTAATTGAAAACAGAGGATACCACACAGCTTCCTTCCCCTGGTTAACCATATAAGTCAGATTGATTGTGGCAGGATAATATTTGCAAGTGTCCAGATGCCAAGCTAAACAGCGATTGATAGGTCAATACTAACATTACTCCCAGAAACTTATCAAGTCAGCGGTGCCTGAAGTAAAGTCGAAATATGCCCTTCACATACAGGTCCAATTAACAAAAGCATTAACTGAGGTTTCTAACTGGTGTTCAAAGTTCACATAGAACACAGGTGTCAAATTTGTGTAATGCATCACAATTTTTTCCCCCTTCATGGAGCTGGGGTGGGTATGGACTGTGCATGATGCATCAGGCCCACGGGCCAACAGTTTGACACCCCTGACATAAAACATGCTGTAATAATCTGGATGAGTGCTATAGACAGCATGAATTACTATGGCAAAATTATGTTGCTTTTAGTAGGGTTGCAACTAGCACACCAGACAAAACTGAGCAAAGGTTCCTCTTAGTCCCAGTATCCACCTTCTCAATTAGAAATAACCATGAGTTCAGGAGGTGCTTCCGGTTGCCATCACACTCCTTCAAGGAATACACTTTCTCTCCAGGAACAATACTGGTACAAACAAAGAGTTTTGGTGTACAACAGCAACTACTTTTCACCTCAAAGGTACCTGAGGTGCCTGATTTCTGAACTCATAAAATATACAATGGTACTTGCTTCACACCATACCTTTGCCAAAAGATAAAGAACATATTCAAATTGGATGCTAAGGAATTTATCAATCATGAACTAAAAAGTTGAGTTTGCTGATAATACTATACCCTGTTTCTCCAACAATATGGCCTCCCCCAATAGGAAGTCCCAGCATGTTTTATAGGCATGAAATGAAATTAACCCCCTCCCCCCCAATTTAAGGCCTATATTAAAACATGCGAAATGTGGGGAATGGTGGGGGGGCTTGCCATTAGGAAGTAGTTTTGTTGCATACCCGGATATGGTGCTGCCTGCGTTAACCCCAATACGAAGTGCCCCACAAACACTGAGGTCAACATCCAAGCCATCGCCGCCCGCCCGCCTGCCCGAAGATGCAAGGGGGGGGGGAAATTAAGTCACCCCCGAAAAGACGGCCTAGCCATTTTTTCAGGGCTCAAAAAAAATAAGACCCAGCCTTATTATATGAGAAACACAGTAGTAGTGGTCTCTATAGCCTCTCTCAAGGAAGTTGGCATCAAACTCCATAAAGAAGTTTTAAAAAGAAAAGGTGACCAAATAACACTACCTAGGCAAAAGGGAGGTGACGTTTTTTGTTTAAAGTAATGAAGCAGGAATCTGTTAATAAAACTAATCCCAATAAAGTAGTTTAAGCCTTCCTATTTAGTTGATTTCCTGGTTGGATCTGCCTAGTAGGGCTCTTAGAAGAGCAGTGACAAGAAGGATTCAGGAAAGGCATGGGTCAAGACTGTTGATGATTAGAGGACATTCTATACAGCACTCTATCCATTACAGCTCTCAGAACAAAACATGTCTCAAATAACACAATCAGATTCTACCCCAGGCACTACACTGTGTTCTGCACATAAAGAATATGAGTGGCTTTATTGACAAAATACAATTGGCTGCTGCAATTAAACAGAACAATTTTATATTTTATATTTATATATTTTATCTTATTCCTAAAAGGAAATTGGCATGATGGCAGTGTTCAGGGGCTGCCACAAAGAAGAGGGAGTCAAGCTATTCCACAAAGCACCTGAGGGCAGGACAAGAAGCAATAGGTGGAAATTAATCAAGGAGAGAAGCAACTTAGAACTAAGGAGAAATTTTCCTGACAGTTAGAACAATTAATCAGTGGAACAACTTGCCTCCAGAAGTTATAAATGCTGCAACACTGGAATTGTTTAAGAAGAGATAGGAAAACCATTTGTCTTAAATGGTATGGGATTTCCTGCCTAAGCAGGGGGTTAGACTAGAAGACCTCCAAGGTCCCTTCCAATTCTTATTCTATTCTATTCCATAAATAAGGCCACAGAACAACAGCTCAAATTCAGTAAGGAGAATTAAGTGGTTTCCCTTAGTGTAGGCCTGATCTAAGATTCACACTGTAGCGTGGTACAGGAATCCTGCTTTTGTTAGTAGACAACCAGGCATTAAAACAACCACTTGCTCATCATAACCCCTCTAGATTAATAAGGGTGGACAACCTCTTCCTTAGGTCCTTTTCTCGACTTCCCCTCACTGTAAACACAAGGCTCCCCCTTAAAAAAATCTGTTTTCACTTAAATGTTTAAAAAAGGCATTGGGGTATATGGTATCTTTCTTTTGCAACTTTCCCATATAGCAACTTTCTCACATAGTGAATAAGCCTTCGAGGTTAGTGTAGCTACGATCGAGAGGAAGGAAATGCATTATCTTGTCTTTCACTTCAAAAAAAATAAGAGAAGAATGGAACTTTGCTAGCTGAATAGGCAGCATAGGGTTACTGACTCAAATGAAAAAAAAAAGGTTACTGATACAAGCCTGATAAGGAACACAGGATGGAAGAGTATCAGACAGTTTCATCATTTCAGGTTACAGGATGATGACTGCACTAAAGATATCTTGGAAATTAGCTACCTTAGTTAACAGAATAACACAGTTGGAAGGGACCTTGGAGGTTTTCTAGCCCAACCCCCTGCTCAAGCGGGAAACCCGATACTATTTCAGACATAGCTAACATAACTAACCTTATAACATTACAGATAGAATAACATAACTAAAAATATTAATTGCTTGATTTACTTGCTCATGTTTTATTGAGCATTACATTGTTTTTAAAAGTATACAGGTAGTCCTCAGCTTACAACCCCAATTGAGACCAAAATTTCTGTTGCTAAGTGAGATATTTGTTAAATGAATGTTGCCCCATTTTATAACCTATCTTCCCACAGCTGTTAAGTGAATCACCACAGTTGTTAAATGAGTAACATGGCTGTTAAGTGGATCTGGATTCCCCGTCAACTTTGCTTGTCAGAAGGCTGCAAAAGGGGGTCACGTGACTATCATCCCCCAGGACATTGCAATGGTCATAAATGTGAGTTAGTTGCCAAGCTTCTGAATTGTGATCACATGACCACAGGGATGCTGCAATGGTTGTAAGTGTGAAAAATGGTAAAAAGCAGGAGCGGGCTGCTGAGGGTTCATAGGGGTTTGGGAGAGCCCCTAGCTAAGATTCTGCACAGGTCAGAGAACCCCCAAATCCCACTCCTGCCTGGCCTCACCCTGCTCACCCTACCCCTCCCAGGAATCCCCACGTGGTCCATTTTGGATGCAGGTAAGTGCAGGGCATACACAGAGGATTGGGGAGGGTGAAAAAGGGGTCTCTTAGAAGTTTGAGAAGGCTGGAAACAGGCCCATTTCTGGCCTCCAGAGGGCCGCCAGAGCCTGGGAAGGTCATTTCGCCCTCCCCGAGGTTTGAGGGAAGACTCTGGAGCCGAGGGAGGGTGAAAACATCCCCCCCACCCTGGTGCAGGAGGCTGACTAGGCCACACCCACCACAGCCACGGTCACATAGCAACCAGGCAGAGAACCCCTTGCTAAAATTTTTGAAGCCCACCTCTGGTCATAAGTCACTTTTTCCAGTGCTGTTGCAACTTCAAATGGTCAGTAAATTAACTGTTGTAAGTCAAGGACTACTGTATTTATGTTTTTTGATTGATGTATTGTAGACCATAATGAATCCTTCAGATTCTGCTGGAAATAACCATAATAAACAAGCAAATCAATAATAAACAACCCTAAGATAGATGAGTGTAATTGTTATCTATAAAATGCTAACCACAGAGCTCTGGGACTCCTATCACATTTTCTCCTGACCTTTTTAATCACCACAACCAGTTGGGTGGCAGAAAAAATGCTATGAAATGAACAAAATTGTCCTTAAGCACTCCTTATGAGCTTCTTGCATGCAACTGTTTATCTACTGTTTATTAACTGTTTATCTAGTTGTGATACATAGTGTGTTAAACTAGATCAATTTGGACTGAACCAATACAACTCTTATTGTGGTCTTAAGTCCAAAAATGTTGAAAGCTCATTAAGAGAAGATTCCCATTAAGAAGAAACAAATGGTTCCACAATTATAAAACACGATCTCTTACTTTTTTTTTACTCTTTAACAACATTAAATTATGAAAGGTTAAACACTTCTCTAGGCATGATCAAAATTTTGGGAACTCTCTTTTTTAGCCAAAATGTAAAATCTGAGACAACTTTTGTTTAAATCATAATTTACAGAAAATCGAATTAACCCTTGATGTGCTCTTTGAAATAAGTGTCATGTGTATCATGCTTCAGTTTAGCGGTTATCTAATTAAATAACCTGAAGGGCTCCATATATCAGAGGCCTATTGAGCAGAATGAGCCTCATAAGTAAGGGGGAATTGCCTTCATGACTCACTTGAGATTTTGCCTTTTTATAACTTACGATCCATTTTTTCTCTAATGGAAATTATTTGTATTAATGATATACAATGGCATTGCTTACTGCCTAACATTTTCTTTTTCTTACTGGAAAGTAAATGAAGGACAGTTGAACTATTTATGCATAGAGCAGATATATAACAGAAGCATGCACACTTTTAATGAAAACAATTTTGCCATTCCCATTTTTATGGATTGAACTTTATATGTGTCAATAAATCAGAGGTGATATTCAGCAGGTTCTGACCAGTTCTGGAGAACTGGTAGTGGAAATTTTGAATAGTTCGGAGAACCACCTCTAACTGGCCTCGCCCCCATCTATTCTCTGCCTCCCAAGTCCCAGCTGATCAGAGTTCCAGCTGATCGGCTGGGTCTTTTTGTTGCCCTACACAGGAGAATAGAGCTGGAAAGCAGGTTCATGGGGTGGGGAGGGAATAGGATTTTGCAGTAACCTTTCCCCAGGAGTGAGGAGGGAATGGAGATTTTGCAGTATCCTTCCTCTGAGTGGGGTGGGAATAGAGATTTTGAAGTATCCTTCCCCTGCCATCCCCACCACATCACACCATACCCACCAAGCCACATCCACAGAACCAATAGTAAAAATATTTGAATCCCACCACTGTAATAAATGTGCCCTCAGTTACAGGGCCACTTGTAGAACTCTAAATATTTAAAAAGAATTATTGCACTTTATCAGTATTATATGCTATTGTAAGAATTAAACAATGCAGTATTTTCTTCTAGAAAGGAACATCAAATAATGTGTTTGAACATCATTGTACTCCTCTAATAAGCTATTAATGAGTTTTGAAGATATAAAAAACTTTTCAAACATTTTGTTTGTAAGAATGCCATCCTAAAATGGCATAATCTCTTGCTGTTTCACTGGTTAATTATTACTGTATTTGTAATTCTTAAAGTCTCATATTTATTGGTTAGCCATGTTTTTATCCATGGTATAAATTTGATGGTGGAGAATCAGATAAGATAAATATATCAGCAAGCAGTTGGCAGCAAGAATGTATAAAGTTGCTAAGCTACCTTGTCTATGTGAGACCATTTGTTCTTCTAACTCTGGATAGGCCATACAGATTAGCAAAGCTGTCAATAGTTTCAGATCAAGATCTAATTAAAAACACCAGATCCTGTGGAACAGGGGTGTCAAATTCATGGCATCATGGCAGCATCACTTGATGTAGTGCAACTTTTTTTCTCTTTGCTAAACCAGGCATGAGTGTGATCAGTGTGTGATGCATCCAGCCTGTGGCCTGAGAGTTTGACAGCCCTGCAGTGGAATGAAATTAGAACCTTTTTCACATGCACCAATTTCAAGACAGCATGTGCAGGCATTTGACTGAAACTCCATCAGTTTCTTCCATACATCAAACACATATTGAAAGGGGTGGGTCTTTGCATGATCACACCTCCATCTTGGGTTTTCTTAAATCCCTCATGCAGAGTCTCTTGACACGATGAACTCTTTGTACTACTTCTTCCCCATTTAACAATTTGGCTAGGGAATCATGATCTGAGTGAACATTCTCTTTTTATGTGAATTATTTCAGGACAACTCATGGTTGTCATGGTGCCATACATTGATCTTCATTTCTTTGTAAAATAAAGTTAGTATTTGAGATAATTAGCACTTTTTTTTTCCTCCACTCCACTCCAGAGGTGGAGAAACTTTTTATAGTTGCCTTTTGTTTTTATTGTTATGCTTTCAATCTTTTAGGTTTATTTTGATTCTTCTCTGTATTTTGTTTAACACTTTTGTGGTAACTTTTGTAAACCACTTGAGACTTAAGAAAACCAGCAATATAGTAATACTAATTAATAAACAATTGGTATGATTGATTAAAGTTGCAATTTGGTACGGTTACCTCTGAGTAAATTTCCTTGAATTTGTGGGGCTTAAAGCTGATTAAATGTATTAAATGTATTCCTAAATCTTTCTTGGAGTCAGTATGAGGTAGAAAAAAAAGAAATATATAGTTTAAAAGTCATTGCATTAGTATTAACTATAGTTGGTTAAATCAGGACTGCCTACAGTTGGAGAATATTGTTTTCTGTTTTCTTCTACAGTTGTGCTTCCTCTTCTGTAGAATTTGTCTATAAAGGGAAAAAAGATATCTCCCAAAATAAGGAGAGGGAACAGCATTGCTAGTTCCCAAAGTTGCCAATCATCTTGGTTGTAAATGTGCACTGGAGAAAGAGAAAAAGATCTCTTCATCCACAGCCAAGATCCCATATGTCATTCATTATCATATTGATTAAAAATTAGTTTCTTCCTTTGTCTCTACTCAAGCAGCTACTAACCACAGGCATTTCATAGGGTGACTTTATATTTTCCTTTATTTCACATGCACAGAATTAACTATTATGATTTGGGAATTCTGAGCCTGTAAAGTTTTTGAGAAGCTAGGAAGAAAAATAACTAACATTTTGAACTGTTCCCTATACATAGAATGCCTTGTTTAATCAGAACAAGTTCTAAACAGCCTAATCCAAAATTCTCTGCAAGTCAAGAGTAAGGTAAAAAAATGATGACTTTTCTCTGTTTATTCCTTCCATAGACTTTAGTTCTACCTAACTTTTAATATGTTGCTTTGCTTGCAACCGCCCTGCACCCAAGGCTGAAGTCCGGGTCATTCAGTAGGAAAGGAGGATTCAATACAGATAGTCTGACATATTGTGAAATAGAATTGAGCCAAGATTTAACTTTTCTCAGAACACTTCTCCATAGCCTCCATTTTTAATCCCAAAATTTTAAAAATGATGAGAAGGATATCAGTGGCAAGGTATGACAGTCAATTTCATTTTGGGGGGGGGGGAGGGGGAAAAGAGGGCTGTGGAAACAGGAAGGAGGATGAGGCAGGACTTCCAACCAACAGGAATTCCCAAATTTCCAGCATGCACACTGCAGAACTATTCTTGCAACTGTTTATTTATTTATTATTTATTTATTTATTATTTGTTGGTTTGTTGGTTTGATTTATATTGCCGCCTATTCACCCACGGCGACTTTCATTCATTACTCAGCTGGGAAACTGTTTTGGAATTCCAGTGATGTCATGGGAATCCATAGTCATGGGCTCTATTCTACTTTGGCACTAATGCTGATTATGAAGAGGCTACGAGAATATATCTGAGATGTTTAATTTTTTTAATGTACCTCACTTTACAGAATTCTTTTACAATATTCTGTGTAGAGGGTCTATGTGTTTTTGTGTGAAATGCCATTTCTCTTCTCGCTTTACTCCCAAATAATGTTTTGTATAAATAGCCTAGAACAGAGACACGAACAATGAAATAGGGAATCAAATTATCACTATATGGGACCAACAGTGGCAGCAGATTAAAAAATACAGAAAAAAAGAAGTATGAAGAACTTATAGAAGATGTTTCCTTCTAGAAAAATGCTGTGAAATTATTCCCTCACCTCCCCCCCTTTTTTTGTCCCTCAGTAAGGTAGAGATTCTGATAATTCAAAATTTCCCTTTCATTCACAGATCAGTTATCTAATGACTCCTTCCACAATACAAATGTTGTATTCAGAGGATAAAGTTCCTTAACTGCCTCAGGCAGCTTTGGTAGTATCTTCTAAGGAGACCTATCCAATAATCCACAGCCAGCTACAAGTGCTTTGATGTGAACCAATATATCATGCACACACAAGATCTCCATTAATTTGAAAGGTATTTCCATGTGAATTAGCCTCTTTCATTTGAAAAGGGTACAGAAGGCTTCACAGAATTAAGTCCTGTGCAGCTGATGAAACTTGTAGCTTTGAACAAATTAATGGATAGGAATACTACCCCTAAAGCCATCTGTGCACCAAAGCAAACACACATACTTGCACAAACCAGTTTGAAGCACTCCTCCACCATAAATTCTGCTCTTTTACAATCAACTTAGTTTTACCTTTGGTTCTTTTTAAAGTGGGGTCACTTGCTATTAAGCTTTCTTGTTTTCTGATCCCAATTAAAACGGGGTATCTTGAATGAGTTATGGGTTTCCAAATAGAAAGTTTAGATTTGCAGAAAAGAAAAGAAAAAAAGTGGATGCCATGCTTTGCAATAATTTAGATTGGCATTATAGAAATCAGACCCACACTTTTAAACAGAGAATGCTACACTATTGGGACTCACCTCAAGAAGCATATTGTCAAAGAGAAACTGCAGATAATGTTTAATGGTTGTCATATCAATATTCATTGGAAAGCTATCAAGGGGAATTTAAAGCTAAATCAAGAGAACAATTTACAGCAGAAGAATATAGTTGTCAATAGTTCTCCCATTTACAGTTATCTGAAACATTTCAAATGGATGAAAAGTCTAATGGTATAGAGCAAAGTCAAAATTTAAAATAGAATTAAAATACAATTTCAAATAGGCTTAGAATAACTTTATTGTCACTTTAACTGTACACTAATCGGCATACATTAAAATGATACTTTGTTGCATACAGCTCTCAAAGGGTCACCACCTCCAATATACACTACATAAATGTGACAAATAAATAAATAAATATCATGCATATACTCACATATCCACATACAGTATTTTATATGACATAGAGAAACAACACAGTCTAGTGTGAATGTATAGATGTACATGGCAAGAAAAGCAATTTTATTTATTTGTCAAGCAATTATAAGACAACAGCTATAAGTATAAATATAGTTATCAATACATGAAATGGATGCCTATAAGAAAAATAAAAAGAAACAATAGGACAGGGATGGTAGGCAAGTTGGTGTGCTTATGCATGCCCCCTACAGACCTCTTAGGAAAGGGGTGAGGTCAATAGTAGACAGTCTAAGGTTAAAGTTTTTTGGGTTTGGGGAAGAAACCACAGAATCAGGTAGAGTATTCCAGACATTGACCATTCTGTTGCTGAAATCATATTTCCTGCAATCAAGTTTGGTGCAGTTTACCTTGAGTTTGTATCTATTGTGTGCTCTTCTATTGTTATGATTGAAGCTGAAGTATAAATTGATGAACATATTATTGCTAAAGTGTCTAAACTTTTGTTGAAATTTAAAACAAAAAATTAAAGAATATGCAATAAAGTGGGCTAAGAGGGTTGGTTATACTGATGGATGAATTGGAATAAAGTTAAATGGTTGAAATTGACATTTTGTTATGACTTCAAAAATAAAATGATGTATTGTTGATGTATGATGCTGTACAAATGATATAGAATGCATAAAGGAATTTTAAAAGTGTGCTCAAAATGTGACCAATATGAACATTTTATCATGTTTGGTGGACATGTAAAAAAGCTAAAACTTTTTAAAGCATCAAATATATATTTTGATACAGAGGTTTTAAATATCCATACTTGCAGTAATGAATCAACAAGTTTCGGTACAGGCCAGGCCTCACGTAGGCTGAAAGCGTACCAGGAACAACGAACATCAATCAACAACACGTCATCATGGGCTGATAACTGGACTGCAAACGCTGAATGGCTACTTTGTGTTAAAATGAATATATAACACTGTTATTGGATGTTATTATGTGTGCACTAACATTTTTACTCATGTAACATAATGATTGGATAGAATTCACCTCTTGTGACGTATCACTGTATGTTTTTAATAAAAGAGCTTCCCGAGCTCGTGATCGGGGCAGCTCACCCAAGATAGAACCGGACTGGTATCTTTCTTGATGCATTCGACCACCCAGTGAGAAGCCTTCCTTATGCGGAGCAAAGCCGCACATACTCAATTGAAACCAGAATTTTTCCTCTTTAAATACAGGTGAAACTCAAAAAATTAGAATATCGTGCAAAAGTTCATTTATTTCAGTAATGCAACTTTAAAGGTGAAACAAATATATGAGATAGACTCATTACATGCAAATCAAGATAGTTCAAGCCATGATGTGTCATAATTGTGATGATTATGGCTTACAGCTCATGAAAACCCCAAATCCACAATCTCAGAAAATTAGAATATTGTGAAAAGGTTCAATATTCTAGGCTCAAAGTGTCCCACTTTAATCAGCTAATTAAGCTATAACACCTGCAAAAGGTTCCTGAGACTTTAAATGGTCTCTCAGTCTGGTTCAGTAGGAAGCACAATCATGGGAAAGACTGCTGACCTGTCAGTTATGCAGAAAACCATCACTGACGCCCTCCATATGGAGGGAAAGCCTCAAAAGGTAATTGCAAAAAAAGTTGGATGTTCCCAAAGTGCTGTATCAAAGCACATTAATAGAAAGTGATCTGGAAGGGAAAAGTGTGGAAGAAAAAGGTGCACAAGCAGCAGGGATGACTTCAGCCTGGAGAAGATTGTCAGGAAAAGGCCATTCAAAAGTGTTGGAGACTTTCACAAGGAGTGGACTGAGGCTGGAGTCAGTGCATCAAGAGCCACCACACACAGATGGATCCTGGATATGGGCTTCAAATGTTGTATTCCTCTTGTCAAGCCACTCCTGAACAACAAACAATGTCAGAAGCATCTCACCTGGGATAAAGAAAAACAGAACTGGTCTGTTGTTCAGTGGTCCAAAGTCTTCTTTTCTGATGAGAGCAACTTTTGCATCTCATTTGGAAACCAAGGACCCAGAGTCTGGAGGAAGAATGGAGAGGCACACACTGCAAGATGCTTGAAGTCCAGTGTGAAGTTTCCACAGTCTGTGTTGATTTGGGGAGCCATGTCATCTGCTGGTGTTGGTCCACTGTGCCTCATTAAGTCCAGGGTCAACGCAGCCATTTACCAGGAGATTTTGGAGCACTTCATGCTTCCTTCCGCAGACGAACTTTGTGGGGATGCTGACGTCATTTTCCAGCAGGACTTGGCACCTGCCTACACTGCCAAAAGCACCAAAACCTGGTTCAATGACCATGGGATTACTGTGCTTGACTCACCAGCAAACTCGCCTGACCTGAACCCCATAGAGAATCTATGGGGTATTGCCAAGAGAAAGATGAGAGACATGAGACTGAACAATTCAGAAAAGCTGAAGGCTGCTATTGAAGCATCCTGGCCTTCTATAACACCTCAGCAGTGCCACAGGCTGATAGCTTCCACGCCACACCATATTAAGGCAGTAATTGCTGCAAAAGGGGCCCAAAACAAGTAGTGAGTATATATGCATGCTTATACTTTTCAGAGGTCTGATATTGTTCTATGTACAATCCTTGTTTTATTGATTGCACGTAATATTCTAATTTTCTGAGATTGCGGATTTGGGGTTTTCATGAGCTGTAAGCCATAATCATCACAATTATGACAAATCACAGCTTGAACTATCTTGCTTTGCATGTAATGAGTCTATCTCAGATATTAGTTTCACCTTTTAAGTTGCATTACTGAAATAAATAAACTTTTGCACGATATCCTATTTTTTTGAGTTTCACCTGTGTACAAAGATGGACAGATTCAACATTTCCCACTATGGAGGAATGGTTGTGAATTTGACAGATTTTGGTGAAATAGATGATATAAAATAGATTGCCTTCTTTGATTTGAGGAAAGACATTACCTACATTTATTGGGGACTGGAAGGTTTTTGTGGACATTTTATGCAAAATTGAAAACAAAGTGATTTATGGTTTTATGATTAGGCAGGATAGAGTACAAGAAGAATAGTCATATGATGCAACTTTAGAGAGAGAGGAAAAAAAGTATTTGTATTCTTAATTACTGTGAACAATATTAAAACCCTTTTCTTTTTATTTGATCTTTTTCTTCTTCGTTGTATTTGGTTATGTTCATTTGTATCCACAGTTTAAAAGTTTTAATAAAATTGTGTACATATAAAAGATAATGCTTCACTCTGAAACCAATCAGATTTACTGTGAAAAATGATAAAATCATAATAATTTGGTAACTATGGTCAGATGTTTCAGATATGACATGCTGGAGTCTAGAAAGAAAGACCTTAGACACCTGGAATATTTCACTGATACTTAATTAAAATAAGAATTAGAATGCTTTTGACCTGAACTAAGCACTTTGTGATCCTTTGGAAAGCAATTTTAATCATAAATGGCTCTTTGAGGTCATTATCATCAATAAATTTCTTATTTTTTTTCCCTAATGCAATGTTTCAGTTGTAATGTATAGAAAAGTATACCATCATAGTGAAAGGATTCTTAAAAAAAAAGAAAATAAATCCTGTTGCTGCATTCATCTCAAGCTTAGTTCCACTGTATCCCAGTGCTTAGTAAAATATAAATTACTACAATCTCACTGTTGATGTTGATTCTCCTTGTCTCCCATGTCTGTGTGTTTCATGTTCAAAACATATCAGCGAAACACATTTTACAATTTTCTACGTGTGCTAACACTAAGATTCTGTCCTATACTTTTCTGGTAGAGAGAAAAGTGACTTGAATCCAGTCATAGAATGGAAAGGTATATAATTCAGGAAAAATGCCAGCCACATATTTTCCTTTGGTTTACTCCATAGACAAATCATTCCCCCACACACACCAGAAAGGAGTGTGCTCAGGACGAGATGAAACCATATTGACTCCTGAAGCAAGACAAGATGATACCCATTCTTCACACACAAGATGACTGGATTGCCAACTGAATTCTACAACACAAGTGACTTGGAGGCAGCATTCTTCTCTAGACCTATGGGCAACAATCATTTCAACAAACAAGATGCCATATAGTATAACCCTATTTGAATAGTAGGGAACAGCTAGAAGTTGACAAGAATTTGGGTGTTGTTGCTCCTGCTTGGCCACACCTGGTGCTGAAAGGGCTGCCTTGCTCCACCTGTTAAGTTCTGCGCATGGGCGCAAGGAACGGAGACGAGACGGTGAACAGTGAACTTCAACTCTTTATTATACATTC
>BHEV01033717.1:0-13576 GCA_004319985.1 Emydocephalus ijimae
AATAATAATAATAATATCAGCTTTGATGGAGGTCAACAATCGGAAGCTGCTCAAAGTGCAGCAAACTAAGGATCAATATAGGAAAACACCAATGCAAACTCAGACTGACAGTTGATGTAACAAAGCACTGCATGGACAGTTCCTTGAAAAGATCCAAGGAAAAGTAGATAAGGAAAAGACCTGGTTGTGGCTGACCAATGGAACACTGAAGAAAGAAACAGAAGGCCTGATTCTTTCAGCCCAAGAACAAGCCATCAGGACAAATGCAATCAAAGCCAGAATAGAAAAATCTGCTGATGACCCCAAATGCAGACTCTGCCAAGAAGCGGACGGAACCATCAATCGCATACTGAGCTGTTGCAAGACAATTGCTCAGACTGAGTACAAACAATGTCACAACACAGTTGCTCAGATGGCCCACTGGAACTTGTGTCACAACTACCATCTGCCTGTAGCAAAGAACTGGTGGGATCATAAGCCTGAGAAAGTGGTTGAAAATGAGCATGCAAAACTACATGCAACTTTCTTCATTTTTTTTTAAGATGTTTCGCTTCTCATCCAAAAAGCTTCTTCAGCCTGTGCTAATACTGAGCATGATTCTGTCCCTTTTTCTGAAATTTGTTGCTGAAATTCTTCATAACTTTTGATTTCTCCAAGATTGGAAATAAGTTTTAAAAAGAAGGTGGAGGAGGGAGAAAGAAGAACCTCAAGGGCTCATTTTCAAGAGTTTATCTGCAGGGGCTTCCTGGCATAACAGTGTACTCTCCCTTGCATTTGCCTGACAACTTATATATATAAAATCAATCAAAGCATTAAACTCTATCCAAAGCCATTAAGGCAAACAACGGAGATAGCAGTGCAGTGACAAAGACAAGCTTGCCCGATTTGAGAGAGGCAGAGATATTTGCAAAGGAGAGTAGAGAAGGAGTGGGAGGATAGAACGATTGAAAAATACCAGCTTGACTTTTCTCAAGGACAATCTGCTAGCAGTTCCTGTAAGAACTATGATTTCTAAAAGAAAGGTTTTCAGCAGAGTTGGTTATTAGCGAGCCATGGAATCAAAGCACTCTCCAACAGTGCTGTCCTTACTGGTCTCAGTGGATTTTAGGTTTGGTTCTGAAAAGTGAATGCTTTCAGTTGCAAGTGGAGGAAAATGTACGATTGTTTTCTTTGTTTCATCCTATCCTGTGGGCAACTCCAGTTCCCCAAGCAGCTATTCTCACAAAAAAGCAGTAAGATACAACGAATATGTCTCAAGGCAAGCCCTGCATTTTCCCATTTTATCAAGTGACTTCTGTTGTCATGGAAGAGGTTTCCCCCTTCAAGTTAAAACAAAGTCTCTGGTTGGGTATGGTCTTGTGTGAATTAAATCACATTGCAAGATACTGCATTTCATCATGACAAGGTACTGAAAATCCCTAGAAATCCTCTGACAGTTTCTTAAATCTCTCTCTTCCTTTGGCAAAACAGAACAACCAAGGGTCCAAATGTGCTTTTTCCAAAGGGCAACTTCCCATTCTCCCCACCCCTGGGTGACCACATTTTCCAGTGAAATATTCTGTCAGCCTTGGAAGCTTTGAGGCTGTCGCATTCAGTACCTGGGAATGTGGGAGGAGGGATTTCATAGAGAGGTGGAAGATTAGACTCAACAACATTCTTTCTCAGAGAGTCAAGGTCATATTACTCTGCACCTGGAGAGAAGTGACTGGGAGGACAACTTCAGCTGGGATGAAGATTAGATTGGGCCATGTGATGGATTGATGGGTGCAGGGGATGGATCTTTGAATTCTCTTTTGGGAAGGGAAAATCTGGAACTCTCAGATTTGGGTTTTTCCCATATGTGCCCATATGACAACTCTAATAAAATGGAACTTTGAGGAATTGCTTGTCTTGGAGTTTATTGGTTTGGAGTTGGCTAGCTGAAACACTGACATTAATCCAAATCTGAGAGTTCTGGGTTTTTCCTTCCCAAAACAGTATTCAAAGATCCAATCCCTGTACCCATCAGTCCATCACATGGCCCAATCAAATCTTTGTCTCAATTGGAGCCATCCTCCCAGTCATTCCCCTTCAGCTGCAGAGCAACATGTCCTTGACTCTCTCAGAAAGAATGTTGTTGGTATAGTCTTCTACCCCACTATGAAATCCCCCCTCCCAAATTCACAGGCACTGAATGTGGCAACCTTGAAGCTTCCAAGGTTGACAAATGATTGACACATTCTTTTGTTATGGGAACAGTCCATCTCTTTCTCACTGGTGCAGGTGCTTGAGAAAGAGATGGAAGTGTTCCCAGAACAAAAGAATGTTTTATAATTGGACAATGTGATCACCCAGGGGTGGGGAGAATGGGAAGTCACTGTTTAACTGGGCAAGCATTTGCATGGAAAAATTAGAGCTGGTTTTATTTCTTCAGTACCAACTTTATTGGTGTATCCAACAAAGTTTTACTTTTTGGAATTCAATTCTCCCAAGAGTGTTTCCTTGTTTTGGGTTTGTTAATTGTCAGTTGACATTGACATCTACAGGTATTTGAAGATGATGGTCTTTTGGTTGTCGACAGAGATTCTCAATCATCCAGGTCATGGTTGTCCCAAAGATGCTTTTTCCAAACGTCAATGGGCTTCCTTGGTTTTTTTTTTTCTTTTGAAAACATTTTGCTTCAAGAAGCTTCTTTAATTCATTCAATTCACTTCAAGCTTCTTGGATGAGAAATGAAACATTTTCAAAGAAAGAACAAGAACAAGAAAATCCACTTCCCTTTTGGAAAAACCATGTTTGGGGAAATCATAACCTGGGTGATTGAGAATCTCTGTAGACAATCAAGAGACCATCAACTTCAAATTCCTGTCAATGTCAACTGTCCAATTAGCAAACACAAAACAAGGAAACACTCTTGGGAGAATTGAATTCCTGAAAGTTATTTTTTTATTGGATACACCATGTTGGTACTGAAGAAACAAAACCAGTTCTGGTTTTCCATACAAATGCCCAGTTAAACAATCCTTTCTCCTTCTCTCCACCCCTGGGTGATGACAAATGGTTCTATAGCAGATTCAGATGGGGGGTGAAATAGAGCCCAGTTGACTTCTGACGTCTCTAACTCTCCCCTTATAGGGAAGAAAAAACATCCAGTTTCCTGAGTCAAATAAAACTGGCTGTGTTTACATGACAAGATCAGTAATGAACGTAGTGGTTGTTTTTGTACAATCAGATAAACTCATTGATTTTACCCATAAACATTCTGGGATTGATAAAATGATTGGTTTTTTTTCTCCTTGTATCTGAACCAGAAAACTGTAGTCTGGAAACCTTTCAAGCCAACATTGCAAAGCAAGATATGCTTATTTTGTTTCAAGCCCTAGTTTGAAGGATCTTTTCAAATCATAGTTTTTGATTCAGAAATAATGGTAAAATGACTTGATTAAATATGACCAATTATTATCAGTTCAGGAGGTAAGGAAAAGTAAACTACTGTAGTTGATTTTTTTCCTAAATGTCTGAAGACAGTCCATCCATTTGCAGTCTCTCCTAAGACAATGTAAGATTGTCCTGCAGGGATGTTCTTATAAAATTGCAACATCCATAAAGTTTACAGCATCAACCAGCTCTAAACTTTGCAACGCCTAGGGAAGAGAAGGAAGTAAACCTCTGTGTTCCTTAATCACATGTTTCAGAGTTATTCTTCCTGCTACATAAACTGAAGAAAGCAAGGGAAAACAGCCAAATCAAAGCTGTTTACTGACATGATCAAATTTGACAGCTCTTTTGAAGCCATTACAAGCTATTGTGCCGGAAAGAGCTTTGGGAATATTTGTGTTATTGACCTGATGGAATATAATAGTTCCTGAAAAGTATCAGTCAG
Source organism: Emydocephalus ijimae (assembly GCA_004319985.1). Taxonomy (NCBI): domain Eukaryota; kingdom Metazoa; phylum Chordata; class Lepidosauria; order Squamata; family Elapidae; genus Emydocephalus; species Emydocephalus ijimae. The sequence continues at coordinate 3,863 of BHEV01033717.1, forward strand.
ACTCTAGATGAAGCTTCTCTCTCTAACTCTTCAGCAGGAAAATAATGATGCGAGGACACGTTCAATTGCCCATGTGAGACAAAAGGAGTTCTAATTCTAAATTTGGAATGCTGACTACATTTGAGATCATTGCTTCAGACTTTATGTTTTTCCAAAAATGAGTACATTTTATTTTTAAGGAATATTTCAGTTACCGAACCCAAGATCCCTGACTCAATGATCAACAGAAATTAATATTCCAACTGGACTGAACAATGAATTAATTTATTGATTGTAACAGACAGCCATCTTATATGTTGAAAGTAGGGATGTCTTTAGTTCAGCAGGAATGAGGGACATGTCTCAGCACCAGATTAAGAAAAACAATAATTCTTTTTTTTTAAAAAAAAAAGTTGTTCACCTCTACAGAACAGAGGTGTGTAACATGTACCTTGTCCTGTAACACAGAGTTCCCCAACCTGTGATGACCCGGGGCATGACACAGAAATAACACAGGCAAATGGCAGTTCAAACTGCCCCTTTTTGCCCCAAATTTCCCCAAAGGTTCCCATGTTTCTGGCAAGTCCCGAAGCAAAGTGATGACAACTTCCTCCCACACATACACCTCAAACAGCCTCTGGCTGCAAATAGTCCTGCCCAGCACTGTGGACACCACAGATGCACAGCAATAAATCCAGCAGGATAAAACAAGGTGTTCAGGAAGCAAAGGATCCAGATAATTAGTCCAGAAAGTCAGAAAGAATGCACGGAATCCAGGAAAGTTCAAAAGTCGGTGTGGCATTCAGAAAAGACTGAGCTGAAGTCTTCACTCCGGTCCGTGTTTCCAGTGGGAACATGGACCGTTCCTATTGGCTGATGCCATTTGACAGCTGGCAATAAAAGGGAGCTGTCAAACGGCATCAGCTGTTGTCCGCCAGCTGGCTGCCTTGTTAGCGCGGCAGCCACAGCAACCCTTTATTGTTGCAATAAAGTAAAAGCTGAAGCTTGCTCTGTGTTCGCCTCAGTTATTCCGCCATTCTACAACACTGGCGATGAGAGCAGGATACATATAAGAGGCAACCGGGCAAAGAATTGCTGAGCGAAGTCACTACAAAAAAAAGCCAAAGCCACTACCGAGCTGCATGTCACTTTAAGAACTTACTGTCACTATTCGCAAGTGTGAATTTCAACTTTCCTTGGAAGATCCGGCATCGCTGAGTCGAGATGATTATGAACCCTGCATTCCCACCTTTCAGAGCGACAGCAGAAACATGGGAATTCTACAGAAACCAATCTGACTGTTTCTTAGATGCCACAGACCTCGCTGACATTTCCGACCATAGGAAAAAGTCCTACTTTTTAAGTTTTTGTGGAGCCACAGTGTTTGACACTGCTACGGCATTATTGGCTCCGTGTTCAATCAAGATTGTTCCATGGGAAGAATTGCAGGAAATTCTTTGTAACCACTATTCCCCTAAGCCATCCCGAATTACCAGGTGTCATGCTTTTGGAAGACGGATTCAGGCTGAGGGAGAGAGGGTACATGGCTGCCCTAAGGGTACATGGCTGCCCTACGAACAGCTGCCTTGTACTGTGGGTTTAGAGACTATCTGGAGGACATATTATTAGACCAACTAGTTTGTGGAGTCAGGGATTTAAGGCTACAGAGGTGTTTATTGGCTAAAGGGGATTTAACCCTTAAATTAGCAATTGAAGAGTGTCAAGCTACTGAACTATCACCACTTTCAGCAGCAGAAATTCAGGGAAATCCAATTAGCCAGAGAAGCCTAATGGATAGCTATCCATTATGATGAAGTCTCCACAGAAGAAGGCTATGAAGAGGCTAGTGATGTAAATTGCCTCAGCCTGCCCAAAACCAGCCAAAGGGAAAACAGGTCAACCCCCAATCAACCTCCACATCTCAGCCCATTTGTCTAAGCTGTGGGGGAAACCACCTCAGGGCATCCTGCAAATTCAGGAATGCCATTTGTCTAAAATGCCAGAGAAAGGGTCATTTAGCTAGGATCTGTCAAGTAAGAAAGACTTTTGCCCAAAAGCCTCAAACAACTCAGCATTTCCAAAAACAAATTGAAGACTGTTTCACCTGCTATCAAGCCAAGCTGACTAACAAAGGCTCTAACAAAATCAGTGTTTTTGTTTCTATAGAAGGGAAACCTTGCAGGATGGAGGTTGACACTGGCTCAGCACTGTCCATCATCTCATGGAGCACCTTGAAACAACTGCTTCCCAGAATGGCTAAGAAGAGGCTTCACAGCTGCCAATTAATCCTACGTGACTACCAAGGAAGAATCATCCCAGTCATTGGAAAAGGCAAGTTTTTTATTCAATTTCAAAATTTTAAAGGTCACTTGCCTTTAGTGGTAGTGCATGGTGCCCTCACAAGCCTGTTTGGGTTAGACTGGTTCCCTGCCCTTGGCCTCCATATAAGCGGATTCCACTCTATTGCAAATGCTGAAGTGGATGCCTTGTTTAATGATTATGCTGATGTATTAAGCAAGGGCCTGGGCTGTTACTCAGGAACCCCAATATCTTTCAACTTGGACCCTTTGGCAGTACCAATCCATTTAAAGCCTCAAAGGGTACCTTTTGCAATCTGCCCCAAACTAGACATGGAGCTTGACAAATTAATTAAACAAGGTATATTAGAGCCTGTGGACTTCACAAAATGGGAAACCCCAATAGTGACACCCCGGAAGAAAGATGATAGCTTAAGAATCTGCGCGGATTACAAGAGCTCTTTGAATAAATATTTACAAATCAGCGCTTATCCAGTCCCAGTTATCCAGCACCTGCTGCATTCTTTTGAGCCAGGCACCATTTTCGCAAAATTAGACATGTCATAGGCCTATCAACAGTTCCCTGTTAATGACACAGCCACTAAACTACAAACTATTGTAATACACAGGGGCACTTTTAAATGTAGGTGCCTCCAATTTGGCATAAGTGTGGCCCCAAGAATTTTCCAATCATTAATGGAAAGACCACTTCAGGGATTACCTGGCGTAATTCCTTATTTCGAAGACATTTTAATATCTGCCCTTACAAGCCTCAGTTAATGCAAAGAGTCAAAGGAGTCTTTGATTGTTTCAGGAAGTATGGTCTTAAGTTAAAGAAAGAGAAGTGCACTATTGCCACCCCACAGGTCTAATTTTTGGGATACAGAATTGACGCCTCTGGTATTCACCCAATTGAATTCAAAGTAAGGGCTATTCACAAGGTACCCACACCAACTAACAAAACCGCACTCCAGGCTTTTTTAGGACTTCTTAACTTGTACGCTTCATTTTTGCCACATAAGGCTTCCATTGCAGAACCTCTGCATAGACTCTTGGATAAGCAATCCCCCTGGCACTGGGGACCTAAGGAAGCCCATGCTTTCCATGCAGTCAGATCATTGCTTACATCCAATGCTGTTCTGATCCAATTTAACAAGCATTTACCTTTAGTTTTAGTAGCAAATGCTTCTCCTTTTGGCATAGGAGCCATTTTAAGTCATAGACTGCCTAATGGTTCTGAGGCACCCATTGCCTTTTTTTCCAGAACTTTTTCCCCAGCTGAGTGCAACTACAGCCAAATTGACAAGGAGGCTTTGGCTGCAGTTGCTTCTGTCAAAAAAATCCATGAGTTTCTATATGGACACTATTTCGAGTTAGTTACAGATCATAAGCCTCTGTTAAGTCTTCTGTCAGGCGATAGACAAACTGCTCAGATTTTGTCTCCATGAATGACCAGGTGGACTTTATTTCTGGCTGCCTATTTCTATACACTGGTTCATCAAGCTGGCAAGAGCCTCTGCCACGCTGATGCCCTTAGCCGCTGCCCCCTGCCTGTTCCTGTTGAGGATCCTGCACCAACTCATGCTCTGTTCCTGATCAACAATCTCAACCTTCCCATCACTGCCCTTGATATCACTGCCCACTCTTCCAGGGACAAGGAAATTGCCCAAGTCCTTGACTGAGTGGGAAGGGGGTGGCCTGCAGTTCCTTATGCCCCCAAATTCATGCCCTTCAAAACTCGCCAGCAAGAACTGTCTTCTTTGCAAGGCTGTTTACTTTGGGGAACTAGGGTAGTTATCCCTTCCAAGTTGCAAGCCTCCATTTTAGAAGTCCTGCATGAAGGACATCCCAGCATTGTCAGGATGAAGGCCCTAGCTCTCAGTTATGTATGGTGGCCAGGCATGGATGCTCAGATTACAAGTTGGGTGAATGCTTGTCAGTCATGCCAAGCTACCAGACCTGCTTCACCAACATCCACTCCAGACAGGTGGGAAGATTCTGGGACCCTGTGGTCCAGGTGCATATTGATCTGGCTGACCCTTTTCATGGGCATACATTCCTGGTGATGGTTGATTCTTTTTCTAAATGGGTAGAGCTGACCTTGATGACCACCACAACTTCAGAAGCTGTCTCTAAAGCTGTATCAAGGATATTCGCTACCCATGGCCTCCCTGACACCATTGTGACTGATAATGGCCCCCAGTTTACTTCTTGTGAATTTGAGGTCTTCCTAGCTAATCTGGGGATCAGGCACACACTTACAGCTCTTTTCTACCCTGCCAGTAATGGTCTGGCTAAAAGGGCAGTCAGCTGTGCTAAAGAGGTCCTGGAAAGGCTTGGGCCCATAGATTGGCACTCTAGGCTCGCTAAGCATCTTCTAACCCAGCACACGACTCCCTGTGCCACCACTAATAGGTCTCCAGATGAACTTCTCATGGGTAGATGTCTGAGGACTACTTTAGACAGACTCCATCCATATTACGCCCCAGTCACGCCCCTAGGACCAAATAGCCAGATAAGGGAGTTTGCTGAGAGACACCAGGTCTATGGCAGGAACTATGCAGGGCATCCTTTGTGGATGCCTGGGTGGATTGTGGCGGTAACCGGTCCTAAGTCTTACAGGGTCCAACTGCAAGATGGGCACATTTGGCGCCACCATATCGATCAACTGAGAAGGCATTGGAGTTCATCTGCAGATGGCCCTCAGGATGTTCCTGTGGCAGAAAAGCCACCGGCGCCCGAAGAAACTTCCCGCGAACCTGACAGTGATGCAAGCCTACCTGAGCAGTCATCGGTCCCTCACCTAGAGCTGCCTGAAGCCAAGATGCCAGTTTCATCGGTGCCAGAAAACGCCCGACAAGCAGAGAAGTTCCTTCCAGCAGCAGCTCCGTCGGAGCCTCGAAGATCTGGCCGCCTGCGTAAGCGCCCAAGTTACCTGAAGGACTACACATGCTCCATTTTGGGGGAAAGGACTGTGGCATTCGTAAAAGACTGAGCTGAAGTCTTCACTCTGGTCCATATTTCCAGCAGGAACATGGCCCGTTCCTATTAACTGATGCCGTTTGACAGCTGGCTATAAAAGGGAGTTGTCAAATGGCATCAGCTGTTGTCCGCCAGCTGGCTGCCTTGTTAGTGCGGCAGCCACGGCAACCCTTTATTGTTACAATAAAGTAAAAGCTGAAGCTTGCTCCATGTTCGCCTCAGTTGTTCCGTCACTCTACAACACTCGGCACTCAACATTCAGCCTTTGTTCCCAACAAATGCTCCTCTCCACAGCATCTCCTTAAGTCTCATTCCTCAGATGTGCCTTGTGAAGAGCGGCGGGGCACTTTTCTCCTGAGTATGCTGCTCAATCTGTGCTGTTCTCACCTTTTCTCCACTCTCCATGGTCACGGATCAAGAGGGGGTGGTCCTTGATCATTGCCTGAGCTCTGTCTCTCATGTTCACTGCTTAGCCTCTCTTGGTCATCCTGCCCCTGTTCCTCCCTGCTTACAAGCTGTCCTAATCTTGAAAGGCCCTTGCCTGACTGGCCCTGCCCTTCCCCATTTTCCTCCAAAGCCAATGAAGCCGCCCCCTCAATCTCTGTCGGCTCCAGTTCCAGCTCGTCTTCTCCCACAGAGTCAGGCTCCGACAGGGGCATGACAGTATTTGCCGACTGTGAGTTGGTGGAAGAGGGGATGGTTCCACATGAGTGGTGGGGAAATGTGCATGTGTGTGAAGCTTTATTTGTGCAAGTGGTTGGCATGTGTCCCTGCTGTTAGCACAAATGAAGTGCAAGCAGACATACTCGCTTCTCGCAAGTGGGGATGTGTGAACACATGCGCTCACCCACCACTTCTGCAGCCTGGTTCCAAATGCCTCAAGGCTCAGTATTGGCTGCAACCTGGAGTGTAGGGAACCCTTGGGTAATGAAAGTTAGCCTGCTGCCCCTTACTTGCAATGAAGGAACACTTCATTTCATAAGAGCTGCATCAGGGTTGTGTTTGACTTTGAGGTGGGCGTACTGGGGTGGGCGTGGCCAGCTTGAGATCACTCATGTCGGGAGGGGACCTGTGGTGGCCTGGGCAGGGCTGGAGGGATTCATTCTCTCCAGTAGAGAAAGATGAGACCAGGGAGAATGCCAAACTCTTGTCTTCCAGATAAGCCTTGCTGTCTGCTGGTGGCCAAGTGTGAAGGCAGGACTTCTTTCTTTCTTTCTTTCTTTCTTTCTTTCTTTCTTTCTTTCTTTCTTTCTTTCTTTCTTTCTTTCTTTCTTTCTTTCTTTCTTTCTCTTTCTCTCTCTCTTTCTTTCTTTCCTTCCTTCCTTTTCTTCTTTTTCCTACCCTCTTCATTCTTCTTTCTTCCCCCTTTTTCCTTTTTTCTTCCTTGCTTTCTTCCCATCTTTCTTCTTTTTCTTTCTCTTTCTTTCCTCTTTTCCTTTCTCCTTTCCTGTCCCTTCTTGGATGCTCAAAGGCAAAAGGGGAATCATTTCTCCTTTTATTTTGTTTTTAGTTTGCTTTGCTAGCCATTTGCCAGTGAAAACAGAGCACAAGGAGTGGAGTGTGTGTGACCACAAATCACTATACACAAAGATCTGACTTATTCTTACTCTGAAGAAAAGGCAACACAGAGGCTGAAATGTGGTTGCAAGATCATGGATGTAACATCTCAAAAATTCCAGTTTGTATTCCTCCATTTGGAGGGATTCAAATTTAAAAACAAGAATACAATCCCTATTTTTCTAAAAACTGGGCAGTGTGAGAATTAATTTTCAAGGTGTTTACACATGCTACAATTATTTTATTTTAGTTAGAAGATTTTTTTTCCCTCACATATTAATTTTGTTCTGGAAAGTTCCCTGGTAGACATTTACATCAGTTGGAATTATATTCTTATTGGTTGGGAACTACCACAAGGACCCTTGAAATGAATACTGCATCTCTTTATAATGACAAAAAAGAAAAGACTCAAAAAGGAAGAAAGGATGTCCATTCCCTCAGTGATAACCTGATAGGCTGACTATGAGCTCCCTACATAAAAAGTAAAGCTCTATTTTTGGCCTGGATAGCCTCTTGAAGCCCTCTGCCAGTGACAACAGAGTCCAGAGATGTGTATGTGCCCCCCCCCCCGGGCTCCATTTTCTCTGGCAGAGGCAGAGTCCTTCATCGTTTCCACAACTGCCCTGCTGGCCAGATTTAAGCACTCTGTGGGCCGGATCTGATCTGCGGGCCTTAAGTTTGACACCCTTAATGTTGTGTATACAATAAAGTTAATAAAGTGTGAGCTTGGGGTGAAGTGCAGGGTTCTGGCCCTGCACTTCTGATTGGCTGTTGGGTGGCCAGACCGGATTGGCCAGTTCTAACGAATCTGATTGGCCCTTAACTAAGAGTTCCTATTGGTTGAAAGAGCTAGCGTTCCTAGCTCGTTATTGGTTAAAACTTACAAGGGATGCCTATATAAGGCAGAGTTCACTGTTGTTAAATTGAGAAGTCACTATCTAATTAAAGAGCTGAAGTTCACCGTTCAGAGGCTGTCTCCACTCATTTCGACCCACGCTCAGTTCTTAACACTGGCGACGAGGATGGGATGTGGAGACGTCTGAACCGAAGAAACTAGGAAGCAAACACCGAGCACGTGACAGACGACGCCAACAACGGAACCATGTCTGGCGGCATCGTACCACCCGCTCCGTTCGATCCAAACCAAGAGGATTGGGAATCCTACATAGATCACTTCCAAATGTTTCTCGAGACGAACAACCTAAAAGACGCCACACCAGCAAAGAAAAGAGCATTGTTCCTGACGCACTGCGGCCCAGCCGTCTTTAAGATGGCTAAAGTGCTCTCCAAACCTCGAGAAGTGAAGGCCATGAGCTGGGACGACCTCGAACCCATCCTGAGAGACTATTACGCACCAACCGTGCCTACGCTCGTGAGATGCCACAAGTTTTATCAAAGGAACCAACGAAAGAGGGAGAGCGTGGCTGATTTCATGGCAGACCTCCGAAATTAAGGGGGCCTCTGCGGGTTTGCCGATTTAGAAGAGGCACTGAGAGATCGAATAGTTCTGGGATTAATGCACTCAGCGTTCAAAGCAAGTTGATGGCAAAAGGCGACATCAGCCTTGCTGATGCCATCGCCGATACGGTTGAGGCAGAGGCAACCAAGAAGTCGGCTGCACAGCTTCGCAGAACCCAAAACCCAGTACCGCCACCGACCGGCGACATTTCTACCAGCCCAGAAGAGAAGGCCACCACCACGCACCATGAGGACCTCTCTTCGTCATCAGACAGCGACGAAGAAGGGGTCCACCGATTGCGGTCCGATCGGGACCATCGTCCAAAGTCTTTACGCCCTTGCGCTGGCTGTGGAGCCAACCATGCCAGGTCCGAATGCAAATTCCGCGACGCACTCTGCCATGAGTGAGGGAAACGAGGCACCATCGGGCGGGTCTGCCGGAGTTTGCTAGGCCCTAGCCAGGCCTCTAAGGGGGCTAATTACTGCCAATCGACAGGAAGCCGTCCTGTAAGGCGAATGCCAGTAAACCACTCCTACACAAATCCAGCCATACAGAGAGAAGAGGCTCACCATACTATTACTATTGGTCACGCCTCAGCCTTGGACACTAAGAAAATCTGAGTCACCGTAGCCATCGAGAACCAGCCGTGCCACATGGAAGTTGACTCGGGATCCTGCCTCTCGATGGTGTCTTGGAAGACACTCAAGCAACTCATCCCCACAATCCAACGCCAAGACCTCAAATTTCAACGCCTCATCCTCAAGGACTACCAGGGGAATCGAATCCCCATTGTCAGGTCCTGCTGAGTCCGAGTTTCCTTCAAGAAGCACACAGCGTACTTACCTCTAACGGTCATCGATAGAGATAGGCCTAGCCTACTAGGCCTCCAATGGTTCATGCCACTCAGCATTGAAGTGGCCGGCGTGAACCGAGTTGGCGGTTGTGACTGGGAGGAGGATCTTATCTCTGAGTTCAGTGAAGTCTTTGCAGGCAGCTTAGGCGAGTATAAGGGGACCCCGATCTCATTCAGCCTAGATCAAAAGGTAGCTCCCATTCGATTAAAGCCCCGTCGAGTTCTGTTCACCCTAAAATCGAAAATCGACGAACAACTCGACAAGCTAATTGCTCAAGGGGTGTTGAAGCCCATCGATCACTCGCCATGGGAAACCCCTATTGTAACACCCATTCAGCCAGATGGGTCAATTCGAATTTGTGGGGACTATCGGGCCACTCTGAACCACGCCCTGCAGCAGAACACGTATCCAGTCCCGGTGGTACAGCACCTCCTCCATTCCCTGGGGGGGCGGGAAGGTTTCGCTAAATTAGATTTAGCTCAAGCTTATCAACAATTACCAGTGCATGAAAAAACGGCACAGGCCCAAACGATTGTGATGCACCGGGGTGCCTTTAAATGTACCCGGCTACAATTCAGAGTTAGTG